>WYDF02263818.1:0-32862 GCA_009867245.2 Adranes taylori
TTTTAGATTTCGGGCGAAGATTTTTTCAAATTTTAAAAATCGTAAAATATTTTATGATTAACTTGGGCAGAGTTACTTGATTTTTTACATTTTTATAAATTTTACAAAAATTCTTAAAATCTTAGATTTCGATTTTTTATATGGTTTTGGGCAAAGTCATAAAATCAAAGATATGGACCATCCAACTCCGAACAAGTTATTTCAGTTACTTTACACCAACGACATAGTGGAAAGTCTTGTACTTCAAACTAATTTATACTGCCAGTAAGTTATGAGCATATATTTAGCAATTAATGTCTTAGAGATGAAAACTTTTTTGTGGATAAATTTTTATGGGGATCAAGTGACTCTCTAGTTATAGAGATTATTGGTCGAGTGCTCCTGATCTTCATAATACTTATATAAGTAAATTGATGACAGCAAAACGATTCAGTTGGTTTCTGAGCAACCGATAATGTAGTGATGCCCAAGAAAAATGTAATAGGTTATGATAAATTATACAAAGTTCGTCCATTGCTAAGACATTTTCGGAAACACTTACAAAATGTATGGCACCCACAAAAGAACTTGCTATTGATAAATCTACTTAGTTCAAGGGCAGAATTTCAATAAAACAATATATGCCTAAAAAGCGTGTCGGCTGATAAGAATGGATACTGCCATAAATTTTTAATATATACAGGCAAATTGGAACCAGGGAAAGGCGAAAAAAATGTATCTGCAAGAGTTGTACTGATGCTTACAAACAAATTTGCTGAAAAAAAAACATTTGCTATTTTTTGATAATTATTTTTCCACTGTAGAGCTAATGCAGAAATTAAAATTAAAAAATTTGTTTGTAGAACAGTTAATTCAAACTGAAGATCTTTCTGACTTTAAACCGGACACAGAGATGAAACGAGGCGAATATCAATACCGGGCTCCCTGTGATGAACTAGAAAGACAAAAGCTCTGTACATATTTTGTCGAATTTTCATACCTGCAGAAAAACCACAGAAGTAAAGAGAAAAGAGGGACGCTAAAATAACATACCATCTCTGTCGACACTTTTTGATTACAAAAAAATATGAATTTTGTGGACAAATTTGATCAACATTTGTCTACTTATAAGATAGATAGAAAGCGCCATAAATAGTACAATAGAATTTTTTTAATTTTTGGATGCGTCAGTAGTTAATGGATTTGTAATATACAAAGTATTAGACTTGCCAAAAATGTCGATGAAAGATATTCGAAGTCGCATTATTGATGGTTTAGTAAACGAAACTATATTTGTATAAGTGGACCTTCAACCAGAGAGTTTTCACCTGCAATTTCCATTAAAAATAACAAACATGTGCCTCCTGAAGTGCAAACTGCCACACCAACCTGAGCGAACTACCAGAAGAAGCCGTGGACGTTGCAATACCAAAAAATATGGCACTCCTTTTGCAGAGTGCCATTGTGTTTGAGATAAGACAAAAATGCTACCAACAATTTCATAAAAAATAATTATAAAATTATTAACTTTTAAAAATTATTTTTTCAGAGTAAATATTAGCGTAACGTTTTTTTTTTTTAATAACCTAACTTAAGTTTCTCTAACCCTCTAGGATCATTTTTGTATCAATTTTCTTGTCTCTGAAAGAGTTAATAGATGTGTGGTCGATATTTTTTATCAAGTTTATGGGCATGATTTCGTATGAGGTCGATGACTTTTTAAAAGCATTTTGAGAAGACCTCGAGGTTGGTGTCGCTTAACAGATTAAAGTAAGATCTCATATCTTATTGGCTTTGTGTGTTTGAGTATGTTTGTATAATAATCGTTTAAAATATTTGCTATTTTGATTTCGTAGGCTTCTACTTTTATAATTTTAATTTCATTAAGGATTTTGCTGAAATGTATTCTAAACCGTATTACGTGCACAGATACGAGTTGGTACTGCTGACATACGTGTCAGTCAGTTAATTTGTCATTGATGTCATTTTCACTTCGCGTCAATTAACGAGGGCATTGTCTTTTCTATTATTAAGTTTATCTTTCTTTATATTTTGTTCTTGCTTATATCATATTATATCTGTATTGTTTATTAAATAATTATTCACCACACCCAAAGTTTCAATAGATTTGTCAGCTTTTATTATTTCCTTCGATCAATCTTCGATTCAAACAATATATGTTTGGATTTGCTGTAGTCGCATTGTAGGACTCCATTATGCGTGCTAGGAATACACTATTCACGATGTTTGAGTCGGGATGGATAAATAAAGTTGCGCTTGCGCAGTAGTATTCACGTAACATTTTGATTAGTTTTTAATATACAGATAATATAAATTAAATAATTACTGTATTATTATTTCATTTATTTTATTTTCAACATAGATTACAACTTATGAAATAAATGATTAATAATGCAATGATTTTCTTATTTCATTTCTAAATGCTCTAACATTTCTAAGAGATAATATCTTTCCTATTTAAATGTTTGATTATTTATTTAGGTCATTGGGATTCAATGGTCGCAGAGAAAGGTACTAACCTACCTCAGATAGGCAAAATGAAATAAAACGAATAATGAAAATATATATAATCTGAAATTTATTTACCATATGCAAGTATAATTAATTACATTATGTTAATAATGATTTCAATATTAATATTATTACACATTCATTCACCTTTAAAATAAAAATAATCTTTAAGGAATGAGGTTTATAGGAGAGTATTAAGAAATTAAGAGAAGAAAAAAAAATAAAAGATAAAGAATAAAATCTTTCTTTTGAAACAATAAACATATGAGAAATGTTATTAAGAAATAAGAAAAAAATATTTACGAATACAAATATATTATATTTTAATATTAAATTAACATGAAATGCTACATATTATAAAATACACTGCAATGTTATAAAAGAATTGCTATGCAGTTTAATTTATATAAATATAGCAAATAAAATTAAATATATTATATATATATAAAATTTCTTCCAAATCTATACATATTATAAGTTAGAACCCCTAAAATAGAAATATTATATTGTTTTATATCGTTATTGTAGTTTTTTTTCTTTCATCTAATGTTCATTGTTTTATCACTATATTTAGAGTTTAGCACAATATTCTCTCAAAAATAGGTCAATCGGATAACAATATTATTAAAATTTAACAAAAACAGCGATTTTGGAAAAAAATTATGATAATATGTGTTCTTTTCTTTTGTTTTGAGTTTAAATATCTGATATCGCTAGTGTGGAATCAAGAAAAAAACAATTAATGCTAAGTTAATATCATACGAATTTCTTTGTGCATATGACAAAGAAAATCAACGTAACTTGGAGAACCATCAATACCATGATCTTCAACAAGGAAATGCTTAAATACTGTTTCTAATTTTTCTTTTTGGCGTACTAACGTTAGCTGCAAATAAAAAAAAACGTTACGATAAAAAATCTGTATTTATTAGGTTATAAGGTGGCGTCTATAGAAAAAAGGTGTCCAGCTAAAGGTTATTAGACAAACATTCACAAATTTTCTTTAAATGCCGTCCTTATGAACAAGGTTTTATAACCTAATTATCGTTTGTTTATTATTTAGAGACAAGTGCTGTCCTGCGCGCCGAGCAACACAATGCTTCTTCCGGCACTGCAAGAACCGAATAGACTACAGCACATCACAGCTCACGCACGCCATACCTGCCAATGCCACTGACTGTCGTCTGTCATTTTAGTTCGTCCCGTTAAGTTAACCTCAAAAGTATTGTGTCTATCGTGACATTTTCTATTTTATAAATTTTGACTGTCATTAATATAGTAACGAATCATTGTCTGTTAACTGCTTCGTCTTGATTTCTTGAACTTCAAAACAAGAATAAGTGGAGAATTAGTCAACGTAAAATGTATAGTGAAAACAAGAGATACAAAGAAAGTTGGGAGAGTTATTACTTGATTGCTTGATAATGAGTTATTACTTGATAATGGAAAGTTAGTGTGCATGAACGTTGTTTCAGTACTTAAAGAATATAATGTGAGAAGATATTACTCAACAATGTATGAAAACAAGTATGCTACGTATATAGATGAAAGTCGGCGTGCGGTAGTTGCAGATTTGAAGAAAACGTTTAAACAACAAATTGGTATGTTTAGTAAAATATTACACTCTCAAACGCATTCTTCGTATCTTATGCCGTGTTTCTTGACCTGCCAAAGGCAGAAAGTCTTTTATTGATGGCAGTTTCATTAAAAATTGTGCCATTGAAGTGGCAAAAACTTCTGAAAATTCTAAAATGGTAGAGAAATTCGAATCAGTGCTACTTTCACATCAAACCATACAAAGAATGATTATTGACATGATTGAGCAAGTAGAAAAATCGTTGCTTAGCCTGGTTAAAAAAACTCATATTTCTCACTTTGTTTGGATGAAAGCACTGATCAAACAGATATTAGTTAGTTTTTAATATTTTTACCTACTACCTTTCAAGATTTCTCCAGTAGAGAACTATTTGATGTTTGTCCTCTTTAAGGAACAACAAAAGCAAAAGACATCTATGAGGCTCTAATGAAAAGTTGAATTGGATACTTTAATAAGTGTTCAGCAATTGTGACAGATAGGGCATCATTTATGGCAGATAAAAAGTCTGGGTAAGTGTGGTTGTTTCGAGAGAACGGAGTTACTTGTCCGACAATTCATTGTATTATACATCAGGGAGCTTTATGTGGAAAATCAATAAAGATCAACTTTTTCAACGATTAAGATTATAAATCTGATTAGAGGTAGAAACCGAATCCTTTTATACAGGCAACTTAAGCAGTTTTTATTGGAAACAGAGGCCGAGTATGGAGACTTGTTAATGTACAACCATGTAAGATGGCTGAGTGCAGGAAATTGCATGGAACGATTTTTGCCATAAGAAAGGAAATCCCTGCATTCTTCAATAAATATGTTCCATCTGACTGAACTGGAAGTGAAGTTTTAAGATCCAGAATTTTTAAGGCAGTTAGCTTTTCTTACAGATTTGACTAATCACATTAAGAGTTTAATCTTGAGTATTCAAGGAAGAAACCAGACGGTTTTAGATTTGATTTGAATAATGGATTTCGGAATAAGCTAAAAGTGTACAATTTTTTTCTATTTCACTTTAGTACGTCTCTTGTATTCACATCAATGCAAACCATTTATGTTTAATACATAACTTTAAAAATAAGAACATTTATGAGATAAAACATAACCATAACACAAGACATAATAATTACTCATACCCTAAACGTCTTAAGCTTGCTGAAAATAATCCTATTTATACATCAATGAAATTATTCAATCGCCTTCCCTCTTCAATAAAGTCAATTACAACGTATAATGTGTTTAAAAAGAGTCTTATAGACTTACAACATAGGATTGAAAAGTATTCGATTCTAGAATACCACGAGTATTTCACACGTATCGAATTGATTTAATTTATGTAACTATGTAATGTAATTATTGAGATTTAATAAATTTTGACGTTTTCCTACTTATTGATGTGTGTTTTCTACTTACTAATGTATTGATTTGTAGGTGCATGTATATTAATCTTTCAGAAAATAAATATATTCTTTCTTTATTTCTTGATCTATTACGTATTTTAGACCATACGAGAGTAGAAGATTATTCAATTTACAAGGTTCTATCCCATTAGTTGTAATATTGCAGTTAAAATCTTCAGCCAGTATTACGTCTTCGTACTTCGTTGTAACGATATTTAATAAAGTTTTCAAGGTATCCAGTGAGAGTTGAACATTTGTAAAATATCGTGGTATATATATAGACATATTATAATTTTTGTTTTACCGTCTATTTGTATTTCGTTTGCACATCATTCCATTACGCCCTCAAAAGGTAGTTCGTTTACTAGCCGCAATTGCTTTTTTTTTTGTATGCCTTCTTTACAAAATATTGCGACACCTCCTCGGATATTTTGTCGGTGTTCTGCCATAGGGTGCAAGAAGATGCCAACTGTTTCAATTTGTAAGATTTTATTCTTTTGAGCATTGAGAAAAATCATGCTTTTATGTTTTTTCATTGCACGTTGTTCTTCATTATTTCGTTTGGTTGTTACTTTACACTGAGGGATTTTTATTCATCATTGTTGCTGGACCTATCTTTCTCTGTGTTTTGAGATCTGTCCCTCCATAAAAAATTATATCGGCTGACTGAAACAAAGTCATTTCGATTATATTTATGTCTTAAGAACTCTTCCAATTCATCTGATTTTAATCCCAGTTTGAATCCTTTAACATGTAACCATGTACGTTCTTATTAATGTACCGTTGGCTAATTTATTTTCCTCGGTGGTTTTTGCTGAACCCATTATGCTTTCTCTTTTTCTCATATCTGATGGGCTTTTAAGAGTCTTGCTCTTTACGATGGTATAACCATGCTGTTCATTTTTCTCATTGTTTGTATTATCATTTTATGTATTTTCTTAACTATTCATCATATATGGAAAGTATTATATGTTGCATACCTAGTCAGAGATGCTGGGGTTAAGTTGTATGCCTATGGCTGTTTGTTTATTAACTGTATTATCTTTTAATTTATTTATTAATTCATCTTTGAAAGTACGTAGTTGGTTTTTTTTTTTGGATGATAATGCTTCCATATGTTCAAGATTGTTACTGTGACTATTACTGATATGGTTCTTTTCATCTACCTGTGACTTGTGTGTTTACTTGTCTTCGCTGATGGATTTTACTTTATTGATTTATCTGTACGTATTTGCAATGCTTTGTTGAGATTTTCGTTTGTAACTAAATCTTTTCGGTCTTGTTTTAATAATCGAACTTCATGGAGAAGATCCTCAATTGTCCTATATTGTTCGTTTATTATGTAAATAAGATGTTTAATCATCTCATGTGTACTACCTTCGGTTATGTGCTCATGTAGCATATTTGTTGCATCATACATTCATTTGAAAATCCTGAAAAATGTACCATGTTATCGGACTCGTGTTGTTCATTAAAATTTTTGGAGTTGTTACTGACCGATGTAACCTCATTTTTACTACATTCTGAATAACACGTCCATTTTGTGTCTTTATCACCAGTTTTTAATTCCACATATTGTTTTTCAGTTGGAACTTAAATACAAGAATGTATTAAATATGGAATTTAAAAACACAAAGACCTATACTAAGTTGTTTGGGCATATAACTTAACAAGCTTCTTCTATTTAATCTATTATGTTCATCAAATTTATTGTAAATTACGCTTTTAAACATATTATTTGTAACTTACTTTCGACTAAACTTAAATTTAAATTGTACGACAATGTACAAAATGCAAAACAAAAGACGTTCTTGAAAAATGTGTCCCCTAATAAAATAAAGTGAAACTATATTAAACTTAACAATGTTATCATATTTATGTTCTTCATATTAGTTTTAAAGTATAACTAATTCCATTTTCATACATACCCTCATACATCGATGCCGTTGTTCCCTTATTAATTCAATAATCATTCGTACCGCCTCTGATAATGGGTTTTGGAGTTCTGGTAAAATAACCGTATCAATATTGATTTGAACGGCTGATGGAACACCGAATACTTTTTGTACAAATTCCTGATTTGCACCTAAACCAATCCAAAGGAACATATGGATACCATTTTCTAGAACAAAAAATTAGTCTGCTTTCTCCATACGCTCTAGTATATTAAAAAGGGAGAAACTTACCTAAAATATAAACACCTTGGTCATTCATATTTTCGATTGAACAACGTATCGCTGGAGGTATTTCAATAGCAAGATCCGCTGGTGGTTGAAAATCGTGTAAGGGTATTAAGCGTGGATAAAAGTATACTACAGAAGTTGATACATCCATTATGGTAACTGCTTGCATTAAGAATGATCTGTCGTCTAACGTCATATCGGAACCTAGAAATTAATATTAATTTGTGTAACGCAAAATTGTAAGCTGTGGCAGTTATGTACTTCTTTTTAATTTTTATTTATTTAAATATTCGAGGGTGGTTTGACATAAATCTAGCCTTCGATAGATGGCGTTAAGTGAGAACGAATATATATTGGTTTTGACATTTCAAGCAAGCAACTTTTATGTTTTCTGAAAAATGGAAAAAGTTGAACATCATTCAATGATTAAGTTCACAAGAATGGGAAAACAATGCAGAAATCAAAGCCCAACTTAATGCTCGTTATGGTGAGTCTGCACCGTCGCTAACAACAGTCGAATTTTAGAAACCTGAGTTTGTTCGTAGTCGTACGCGTGTTTTTGACGATGGCCACCCATGGCCCTCAAATATCGTCACTACATCAGAAATCGTCAACAAAATCAGTGATATTATTATGGTAAACCAAAATCCAACCAATGTCGAATCAAAATCCGTGAGCTAGCAGAGACTGCATACATATCAAATGCGCGTGTAGACGCCATCATACACAAACATTTGGATATTAAAAAATTATCCGCGCGATGGGTGTCGCGTTTACTCACTATCGATCAAAAATGCACACGTGTGACATTTGGAGAAGCTTTTGGCGAAGATAAGACATGATCCGAAGGATTTTTTCGTTGATACGCCACTGCTGATAAAACATGGGTCAATTACTACATGTCGGAGATGAAGGAACAGTCAAAGCAGTGGAGAAAAGGCGGCGAATGCCCACAGAAAAAGGCAAAGCCAACCCGATCGGCCGGTAGGGCGTTGGCGACTGTTTTTTGGGTTGCGAAAGGAATTATTCTTATTGATTACTTGACAAAGGGTAAACTTATAACCGGCGCTTACTTCCCCAGTTTTATTGCACCGTTCTGACGCCTAATGAAAGAAAAAACGCCCTGGTTTGGCTCGCAAAAACTTCTCTTCCATCATGACAACGCACCCGTTCACAAAGCGGCCATCGTGTTGGCAGAATTGAACCAATTAAGCTAGGAATTGATCGACCACCCATCGTATTTACGAGATCTAACCCCTTGAGACTTCTTCCTGTTTCGAAACCTAAACAAATGGCTCGTAGGAAATCGTTTTGCAACAAACGATGATGTATTGACCGAAACACACTTCGCACTATTTTGCATAGCTCGAGCAAAGTTATTGTTCGGAAGGAATGAAGAGGTTGTAAAATAGTCTTGAAAAGTGTATTACCTTAAAAGGGTGCTATGTTGAAAAATAAATGACAAAGAAAAATCGTGCGTTTTCTTACTTATGCCAGATTTCCGTTAAACCACACCCTCGTAAACAGTAGTTTGTATATAATAAAATAAAAGTTTGTATATAATAAAAGTAAATACATAAAAAGATAGAAAAGTAAGTAAGATATACAAAATCCATATAAACTGAAATAGGATATATTAGTTGGTAGTCACAAAAACTGCTTTAAAGTTCTGTTTTTAAGTTTGTATGTGATCAAACGTGATATTTCTTTGAAATTAATTTTTTAAAAATAGTGATTGTTGGTACATAATTAAATCAGCATTTGTTTATGAAACTTTAAGTGTTAATTGACAATATCGGGATGATTATGTAGGTGGTAGTGGAAGTGATGAACTGGAAGGAAAAGGAAAGGAACAGAAGGGGATTTTGTGAATATATAATGTAAAATATACACAATAAAATAGATTTAACCTAAAGTACTTAACTAAAATGCCGCTTTAAATAAAGATACTATTATGTACAAAAAGTTTCAGATATTTATTGACAATATTAAAAATTTTATGTTACTTATCGAAAATCTCATTGTCGCCTTCAAAATAACTGACCGCAATATACTTACACGCCAACAATTTATCCACCTTTCAGAACATTTCGGGAACTTGTCTTTTAATATACAAACCAAATCTGTCTGCGAGTTTTGCTTTATGGAACACAAAAATGTTGCACCAAGCCAAATTAGATGAAGTTTCAGGTTCTTTAATGTGAGTTGCATTGTGTTTCGCCAGAAAGTCTCGAATAATCATGGGTTAAAATAAAACGATATAGTGCTGGAGTATCCCAAACAAATGAGGTCTGTTTTAGCAGTCACTCAAACGTTTTATAACTCATGTGTGATATTGAAGTCATGGTAAAGTTTATGTAGTTATTTAGAGTTAATAATAAATAAACAATTAAACCCATATGCGATGTAATAGAGTCACTGACATACCAAACACCAAAAAGGTCACAGAAAAAGATAAAAGCAACAAAAAACTTCAACCCTACATATGTAGTTAAAAATACAAAGGAATTTATAAAAAAAAATCAAAAACATCCATATAGAAGACAACGACAAAATAAACCCCTTTGACGTAACAAATTTATGTACGTACGTACCCCCTACGAAGAATGCATAGAACTGAGAAGACGACTACTACAAAAAGCATTAGCTGACAAGAGGACTACTACACACAAAAGATAAGTACTGAAAGAATGCTTAAAACAAAACTTCGCACAGTACTTCATGGAATCACCACTATCAAGTCTAATGGCTGAAATATTTCTAAAGAACTTTGAACAACAAATGTTCAAAAACAAAAAGGAAGGAACACAACACATAAAACAATGGACAAGATATGTCGACAACATATTCGCTATATTATATACAGGTAGAAAATGTCAAAATAGTCAAAGGCCAGAAAGCCAGAAGTCAATAAGATGAAAAAGTTAGAACGCCAGAAAGTCAGATCGCTAAAAGGCCAGAAAATGTTAGAAGGGTCAAAGACCAGAAGACTAAAAGTCAAAAAGATCAAAATAGTAGAAAGCCAAAAAGCCAGAGCTCTAAAAGGCTAGAAAATATCAAAAGGGTCAAAGGTCAAAATTCCAAAAATATCAAAAGGATAGAAGGCCAGAACCACTCACTATTATATTCGGAATAATTCACTATTATACTGTCTAAATACTTCGATGAAGAAAAAATTAAACTTGAGGAACATAGATAAGACTAAAATACCTCATCTTTGTCAATGTCAACAATTGAATCAGTTACTCCAAGATAATAATTTTTTTTTTATCTTATTAGTAACGCCCTGTATATTTTTATATACTTTGATAGTCCTTGTAATTTTCTTTAAAATAATATCTAACTTTATTTAAATGATTCCAAAAATACGCCCCCCCCCCCCCTAACACTTTAGGAATTCTCTACTAGTTACCATGGCAACCGTAATAAAATATAAAGATAAGATACGTAGTAACTGAATTGTAAGATACGAGAAATCCAACGTTTTATTATATTTTGAATATAGCAAAGGTGGATCGGTTGATCACGAAAACATCTAAAGAGATTGATTAACATACGGAGTACATATCATGATTCTATTTCTTTTAAATGTATTTAACGTAAATAATTAATTTACTAAAAAGGGAAGAACTACATTAGAATTATACCAGGACTGTTTGACGGGAAAGTGACTTTTCAATGAAGACTTATTTCGGGATAAAAAAATATATTTTATTTTTCATAAATAATGGATTTGAAACTATCTATGAAATTCTAACCATTTTTGGAAATCTCTATCAATGGTTGATTAGGTAATAGTTGGCAATCTTACAATTACAATAATTTTTAAGCACCTGAGAACCTGACTTTGAATTAGATACATACTTGTTTCAGATTGAATATCAGAAATCTCAAGAAGACTTTTTGTCGCGGATACCAATGAATAAGTGTTTTCAAATTCTTGCCTTTCCCCTAACTACAAGCAAAAAATCATTACTTGAAAGTTCCAATTCCTTTTGAGTTTCTTCAAATTCATACAAAAGTTTTTCAACTCTCAATAATCTCGTTTAAAGCTCTATTTCTTGGAAGCTTTCAACTTTCGAATTAAAAATCTGTAATTGACCCTTTAAGTTAATCTGTAATTAAGTTTTCTAAATAATTCTTGAACAAATTTTTTTTATATATTATTACATCTATTGCCCTATGCAATTTAGCAGTATTTGCTTCTGTTTCGGAATTCATAGAAACAAAATAATGATCAAAACAACAAATTGTATAATCAAAAAATTGCACAAAACAAAAAGATTTAATCGGGTATATTACCGTTAAAATAAATCAATAATTTTATTACACCCTTATTAGAAATGCAAATATTGTTAACGATGTGTGTATGCAACTTTTAAAAATAGCACAAATCAAAATGACAAATCTAACTAAAAGGGTAATCTATTTGGTGACCTGCTTAACCAGGTGTAAACCGCCATTACATTCAAATTTTAATTGACAGTTTGCATTTAAATAAAAAATTGCAGAACACTTTCTGTACATGGTAGTATTTATTGGATGTTCAACGCAAAAAATCCCATATTTTTATAAAACTATGAACGACTTGTTTAGTAAACGTAATTCTACTGATTTCTAATCGGTACAAATAGTATCGATCAAAAATTGGTAGAATTAAACACTGAACTTACCTCCGGATATCGCATCACTTCTCAGCATACAATTCAAATACAAAGGCAACAATTTCATACATTCGGGCAGAATTAGTTGACCGACGCCACTTGGACTTGCACAATTCTTACGATATGCTGCGAGAATTTGAGCTGCGCGCTGAATTAAACTGTCTTTGACTGCTTTCGGATTATTATCTAACAGTTTATGAATAGCCTAGAATAAAAATAAAGCATCCTTTATATGATTCTAATTCTTTTAAATGTATTTAACGTAAATAACTAATTTACTAAAAAGGAAAGAAATACATTAGTATTATACCAGGGCTGTTTGACGGGAAAGTGATTTTTCAATGAAGACTTATTTCGGGATTAAAAAAATTTATTTTATTTTTCTATATAATTCCCTTACAACTCTACACATTTAATCCAGCGGCTTTCCAATTTTTTTAAACCATCCGAAACGTAATCTTTTGCAAACGCTGCCAAATATGCATCCGATGCGGCTAACACTTCCTCATTTATACCGAATCTCTTTCCATCGAGCCACGTTTTCAAGCTTAGAAACAAGAAAAAATTTGACAGATTTGACGACTATGCAGAATGAGCTAGCAATTCGTCGAGAAATTGATGATGAAAAATCATTGCAATATTATCTTGGAGAAAAACTTATAAAATAGAAAATCGCGTCTTGTCTAATTCAGAACATTCAAAAAACAAGAACAATTAACCTAGAGACTCGAAAAATTTACGTAAATAAAAAATTAATATCATACAATAGCAAATTATTACAGAAACTAAAATAAACCATAAGGGTACAAAAATGTACAAACAACAAAAAATTTATTTGCCGCCGCATTTACTAAAGACCTAAGGAAAATAAAAACTAAATTTATTTAAAAACCTAATAGAAAATTATCTCAAACGCAAAAGAAAATCATTTCTGAATAAATTAATAATACACTTATACTTGTAACATTTCTGGATCGTATCATAGCCTCAAGATTTGTGGACGGAAAATCCTCCAATTTACTAAATCTCTCTGAACTGATTTACAGACGAATCTCGAGAAATACTGCATTGCTCAAAAAGAAAAGATAACAAAGAACAGATTATAATAATAAGTGACAGTCAATCAACACTCCTGGTGTCATAATTGAATTAATTGGACAGTTGAATTCACTGTCCACTCATATGAACAAGGCGGAAGGGCATTACAGATAAAAAAATATAGCAGATGCTTTAGAAACGAGAGCATCCACCGCTGGAAATACCTGTTAGTTCCATCAGAGAAACTGTAAGAAACTGGATCAAGCAATAACAGCAAGAGCTTCATAAGAACACATTATACAATTAGAATCTCAGGGTTTCTGGAACTCAACAAGAAGAAAATCAACAACATATTGCAAATAAGTGTATGCTGAATCTAGAAGAAATCGAGACAGCTCAGCGTCACATCATATGAAAGTGTGAATCATTGACATCCAAAAAGAGATACCTATTCAGAGGGAGCAAATTTACTCTTATACTACAAAAACACTCTCACCAGGAAATATGCAAAGTAATACAGACATATTAGACTGGTGCGGACAATCGGAGAAACTACAGTAAACCAACTGGCTACAAAGCTAGAATTGTAGTATCGCAGATAATCCTCGGTAATAAGCATAATAATAGATTCTTACAATAATAACTGCATATACACTTCCGAAAAATATAACTGCAACCAATACACAACCTTAAAAATATAAGTTTGGACATCTAGAAGTAACCATGCATCAGTTTTAAAGAGAAGGTGATATAATTGTCTCGGCCTAAACAGGAAATATTCTTTATTGATCGACTGCAAAAATTAACAAAAATTCTTTAATTGATGTAAACGTCATACTATAAAGAGCAATTGAAGAAAATAGTGCATTACACAGATCACTAAAAATAGAAAAGATGAATTTATTATCATTCAGCTAGGCAACTAAAAGCTGACAACATAAGATCCACTTAAAATCACTATCTATTGTCTAAATCGGGTAAAGTCTAATCTAATTTTAAAAACATTTTTGGACGGCACACACTCAACATCAACTGGTAATAAGTTTCAGCCAGTAACCACTCTGTTAATGATAAAGTGCTTGTGGATGAGGGCACGTTATCACTGGGTACTTTATCACGCGATCTCATTGAGACTTAACAAGATATTAAATGGGCACACTATGGTACCTTCCACTATGGTCAGTAATTTCAGGCGTTGCGAGTACTCTAGATTTCTAATAGCGTGGGGAAGCTTCGTATGTCTTATCCGTGTTCTTTGAAGTAGCTCTTTCTAGTCGTAGAAATCAACGAATATGTGCGTTTAACTAAGTTATTAATATGCTTGTCCCACTTCAAGCTGCTGTTTATGGGTATTACTAGATCTTTCTGGCTGGTGACAAGTTTCAGCTGCGTTCCCTCGTTTGTATAGGCTT
The DNA here is from genome assembly GCA_009867245.2 of Adranes taylori. Classification (NCBI taxonomy): domain Eukaryota; kingdom Metazoa; phylum Arthropoda; class Insecta; order Coleoptera; family Staphylinidae; genus Adranes; species Adranes taylori. The sequence continues at coordinate 14,797 of WYDF02263818.1, forward strand.
TATACGGGTTGTTTTTAGCCAGGTGTAGAAACGAAAACTTTGTCAAAATTAAGGGCAGGTGCTATAACTTCGACCATAATAATATTGAGTTGATATCCTGTTGCAAATGATTATGATCCCGCTAGGACATCCGTACAGCTTCGTGTCATCAGCTAAGAAACTTACCTCGCATTTAATATAATGTTTGACAGATCACTTATGTAACATAAAAACAATAGAAAACCCAGTACAGAGCCTTAAGGTACACCCGAAGCCACTGTGTGTTCTGTAGAGAGCGACTCTTTGATTCGAACTAGATAACTATGATTCGTCAAAAAGCTTTTACTCCATTTTAATAAATCACCCTGGATACATATACGTTCGAGTTTATATATCAAACGCTCTATTGGCACTTTGTCAAAAGCCTGTGCAAAATCAACATATATGACATCAACAGGTTCACCTTCATCAATTTTCAGAGACCAATCATTTACAGCAAGAAGTAGGTTAGTCACCGTAGACCTTCCAGGCATGACGCCATGCTGACGCTTGCCTACGATGCCGCATCGCGACATATGTGTTCGTACATTATATTATTCGCTAAATAAATGCAAACTCCCCCTCCTCGTTTATTAATTCTATCTTTCCTTACGATTGTATAATTTGGTAACTGCACTGCAACGTTTTAAATGTCGACATTTAACCATGTTTCGCTGAGCAAGACGATTGCTAGTTTGGAGTTCCCAATGAGCGTGCAGAATTAATTAAAGTTTTTAGTTAGCGAAATATCTGTATGTAAGATGTCGATAGTTAGGAGGAAGAACAAACTTTTTAGTTTTATGAATCGGGTGTTTCATATTATTCTTGAAACACCCCATAATGGTATGGGAAGATTATTAATGTATTTAATTCCTGTATTTAATTTTTAAGTTTTTCTCGCCCATTGCGTTCTGTTATTAAGTGATTGAGAAATATATGATTTATTAATGATTTAGTAATATATCTAGATAATAGTACAAATTTAGAAAATGGAATATTACTGGGAAACATTAACATCATAATATATAAATCAAAATATATTAATCAGAAAACTACTTTCTCACCTGTTTACTAAAGAAATTAATCATTGTATCCAAATCACAACTTCTATACAGATCAGCCATTTGAGATGATGTTTTCAGGGCTTGATTAATAATTCGTAATCGTCTCTGGCCGGAAACGGAAGTATATAATAATGCAACTTGTATATAAACGGTATCTTGATCATTTAATTTGTCATCATGTTTCATTTCTACCGCTATTGCTTTATCACAATCTGTAAAAGAAAATCAATGCTATCAAGAAGGTGTGGATTTTTTTTGTATAATAAAACATAAAATGTCGTCTTCAAAATATACATGATTTGAAAGAATATACATATGCCAACAATTTACACAATCATTAATACATTTTTGTAAGCTTTTTCAGAATAGCCTTTAGCTCATTCAGAGAATTTTGTTTTATAGATTCAGTTGAATCATAACGCCTTCCGTAAAATAGTAATTATACTTTAGAAAATAGAGCCTAATCAGGTGAATACCGAGTTGTGAAACAAAAGATTTACGACACATAGATTTAATCCATTGGGTTTCAAAATTCTTCATAACAAATAAATTAAATCAAATAAATAAATGAGATGTAGAAACCCTAAACTAATAATGAACTTGAATGTATTTATTATTTGTAAATATTGAAAACCTACAAAGGAGCATTACGGTTCCCGCAATTCTTACCATATATTATATGAATCAGAGAGAGAGATGTACTGTCGCTATGTATTATAATATATATGACGAATTATGCAAGCTAGATACGTGTGTATGTGGAAGTATTGATAAGTTGGCTGGCGCCATTCACTGGCACACTATAATATACCGCATCATTGCTTCTCGCTGTACTTCTGACTGCTGCGTTCTATTGAAACCCGTGGGAATGAGGTTCAGGGCCACTTCTCGCAAGCTTCCATGACTATTAGTAACTGGCAAATGGCTAAGATTTAGAACACACATAAGTAAACGTTGTCAGAAGGCAATCTATAGGATATAAGTAGAACGAAGAAGTAGCCGAGACCTGATCGAAATCCATAATATATTAAACGATTACTACACCTCTAACTTAGAGTACATATTCAGGAATAACATAAACACACACTTGCGAGGCCACAACCTCAAACTAAAAACTGAACTCTGTCGACGCAATCAAATCACTAACAAAATAGTAACACAATGGAATTCCTTATCAGAAGACGTATCAGACGACTTTCAAAAACTGGAAGTTATATGTTTTGTTATATCTAGCATAAAACAAAAGTTGAACCTTTTAGTTTCGACTGCCACGTTCTGCGGAATCATAGTCTACACCGAGACCAAATTTCATCCAGATCGATCGCATAGGGAAGGAGAAATGCTTGAGCATACATCAGTATGTACGTCCACACGCACCTCCACCGAAAAATCGACCCTTCTTTTAATTTTTTGAACAAGAAAAATTTTTTGAAGAAAAATTCTTTAACAAAAATTTTTTAGAGACATATTAAGGTGAAATAGAAAAAAAATCTCAAAACATGTATATGAAAGATAAAATTGACGACTGGAATGAATATAATGAAGTGCGTGCTTAAAAAAATATTGCCCCTCCCATAAAGCCTGTTGCCTACGCTGCAATAAAAATACTAATATTAATCATAGGTCTTTCCCAACATTTTCAACGACTTCACAGCTCAAATTCCACTGGCAACAAAAAACAATCAGGAAAACTCTTTGTACAATATTTTTATTCATTATGAAAATCGCGTATGTCTAAAATAATCATCAGATACTGACAAATAGTAAAAAGATTGCGCTCATATTGCATTTCATAACTAGACCTAGTATTTCAATATTACAGCATATTGCAGATACGTTGGGAAAACATTGTTAAAAATTTATTTGTGTTTACTCACCAATTGAAGCTAATTCCATATCAGTTGTATTTGCCATATAACAATGGCCATAAAATTCTGTCGGTCGAACTCCAGTTGATGTTCGAACCCTCATCACTGCATCAAACGCAATCGGACGACTTATATTCGTAATTATGTCACTAATAATTCTCTCTGCGTCGATTTCAGCCTAAAGAAAAATAAATCATAACAAAAAAAGGCACAATGCCAAAAAAGAAACTCACTTGGAAATATGTGTATTTATAAACTTCTCCGCCTGTCAATTTAGAAACTTGTGATAACGTCGCGACATCTATATACGCATTATTGAATAAAAATAAATCAACGGAACATCCTGCACCGACACAATCTTGTCCAAGTTGATTATATGATTGATTTTGTGGTGTTAAAACTGTTCGTTCCTTATCCGTGCCCAATAATTTACGATCATCGCGATTTTTTAATTTACCTGGGGCTTCGTAAATCGGTAACGTCGAATGAAATACGAGTAATTTTCCAGCGCAACCAGATGCCTATGATTGGGAAAAAGAAGATTTATTTTTATCAATTAGAAGAAAATTTTTAAACAAAAGAAAGCAGACACATGAGAGGTTGTAGACGCCAATAGTTGATTTTAAAGTTGATATAAATACAAAAAAAAATCATTCAAAATTTACATTTTTTAAAAAACAAAAACGTTAAATTGAATATAAAATTCTATAAATATTACAGAAACTTGATGTAATCTTTTTTTAATATTTCATCTTTACTTTAGGCTTCATTTCTGCTAAATAAAAACATATATCAAAATTAAGAAGTGACATATGTGAACTTCAAACAATATAAGAGAAATTAAAGCTAGTCGACAAGGAAGATGTAGGGCGATAATGGAGATGTTTATTATTATTATTCCTGTAGCGTAGACAACTTAGAGTTGGTACGAGTTGCAGATAAGCTGATGTGCGCTTTCCTGCACGATTTATTAAATTGAGCTTGTTCTTAAACAGGATCTTATTAGTCGCCTCAACAACTACAGATGGTAGTGAGTTCCAGTGTGGAAGCACTCTTGCTGATAAAATGCTTCCGCGGATTTTTGTTGCATCTTTCTGTTTCCAGTTTTATCGCGTGTCCACGCAAGTTGCGATTTGTGAAAAGATCCTCCAGGTTGCAGTTATAATATACATTAAGGATCTATTAGGTCACCTCTGTTCCTGCGTTCGAGTAATGTTGGTAATTTCAATGATATTTAGTGCGGTTTGGCCATATTTAATGGTTACATACGCTGCATTTATTAAACTATCCGGAATATTGCTATTTAGCCATGTTTCCGTTATTAGAATGATGTAAGGTCCATCCACGTTTATAATTGATACGAGTTGGTTAAACTTTGCCTGGAGAGAGCCTAGGTTAGTATACATAATTTTTATATTAAAAAGATTCAATTTTTTAGCATAGTTTGTTTTAGAGAACAACTTTTTAGTGTGTCTTTGTTCTGTTAGATGGGTAGATGCATACTCCCCTCGGCCAAATACTTGGATTTTTTGCTTGGATGAATTCATAGAAACCACTACGGATATCAACAGCATAGTGGCACACAATCAGATATCTTAGAATATACCGAAGAAATAATTGGAGCAATGGACAAAGGCTAGTGTATTTCAGTTTTTGTAGATTTCTCTAAAGCATTCGACATTGTTGACAGAACTAAACTAATATGAAAATTGCAAAAAATGGGCATTTTAGGAACAGAATATCACCTTTTAAACTCGTACCTCACAAACAGAAAATAAACATACCAAAGTTACTGAGAACTAAAGTGAAATGAACGAGACTAAAATCGGAGTGCCACAAGAATCGATACTTGGACAAATATTATTCCTTCTGTATATACAAGATCTAAAAAGCCTGATGCTAGTTATTTAACATACGCAGATGATACAGTTTTACTTCTGACGGGCAACAAAATACAGGTTATACAAAACAAGTTTGGTGACCTTCAGTATAGAGAGAAAATAATAATTTCAAAATAAACAAGAACAAAACGAAATACATGATATATGTGAATAAAACAAGAAGCAGCTGATAAACCTCCAAATAGATAAAACGGACTTACAGGAAGTAGCATAATACAAATAATTGGAAATTTGAATCGACAACAAGCTTAATTGGAAGAACCAAATTAACACTTTAAAAAGCAAATAATTTCACATTGCGCAGAAGTAGAAGTATATTAAGGAAAGCCACAAGAAAACTGATTTATCATGCAAAGATAGAATATCATTTCAGATATTAAATTAGTACATGAGATATCTAATTAGTACATGGTAGGAAAAACTTTCCTTAAACTTAAGTTTTAAGCAGAAATGAAGCCAAAATTAAAAATAAAATTATAAAAAGAAATTATAAAATTTCTTTAACATTTATAGAATTTCATATTCAGTTTAACGTTTTTGTTTAACGTTATAAAATTAAACTATTTTAACAAAAAACGGTTTATTTTTTCCAATTTTTTGAATGTGACTGAAAAATTATTGATTTGACGGGATTTTGTCATTTCAAAGCATTGAAAACAATTGTCAGCACTATTGGCAAAATAAAACATTGGAGTATTGGAATACAGTTGTTTTAATTTCTAGTGGTTTAAATTAATTTACCTTCAATGCTTCTAAACCTGCTACAATAGCTGGAAATAATACAGTCTCACATTCTCGTGTATCCTTAAACATTTCCGGAATTTGAACCATTAAAGCATCGATGACAACTTCCGATTCATCAGGCGAAACAAGGAAACCATCCAGCAGCGGCATGAACATATCTTGAACATCACCGACTATCATCATTTGTGGAGCCACCAAATTTGACTACAAATAATAAATTTTTAATAAACTATTTTATTTGATCTATTATTGGATATAAGTGCAGTTTCCAAACTACTCATAGGGATAGTTTAAGGTATTCATCGACTTATTATGATTTCGCCATTACAAATTATGAACATATCAATAATTCCTTAGCATTACTTGATTGGTATCAATTCTTGAATCAAGGTAACATAAACGATACTGTCTTAGGTTTTTATACCGTTATTATACCGACAAACGCGGCTCACACGTAGGCGCATGCCAATAAGAATTTAATTAAGTGATATGTGTAACAATTGTTTTGTGTTGACGACGTCTCTTGACCTGTTGAAACAGGTGGAATAATTATTCTGTTTATATTGTTGTTGATTATGAATAATAAAAGATGAAAAACAGGTGTTGAAATACGAAATATAATAGTTAAACTGCGGAAAGATGAAAAGTTTTACGGCGAAATCGCTAAATCTGTAAAAAAAATGCAGAGCTACAGTACAGTCGAAACATAGAGAAACTGGTAATATTAGTAACAAACCCAGATCAGGAAGACCCAAGTATTAAGTAACCGTGATATCCGTTTGTTAATAAAAAAAAAAGTAAAAAAAAAAACTAAAAAGAGAGCTCTGACTTTAGAATGCGAGAATAGCTACTAATAATATTGTACATGCTGAAAATGTGCGCAGAATATAAGACGTAATGGTTATCATGGAAGAACGCCTAAAAGAAAGCCTTTAATTTCAAAAGTGAATCAATAAAAACGTTGGTTTAAAGTATCAAAATAAAACTATGATATTTGGAAAAAGGTGTTATTTACTGATGAAAGTAAGTTCAATATTTACGGGTGTGATGGACGAGGCAAAGTTTGGAGGAAGGTTAACGACAAGTAGGAAATTTACACTTTACTCAGGGTATTCTGAATCAGATGAAATATATTGAAATATTGCGTACTAATTTGTTATCCAGTGCTGATCGCTTAGGTTTTGGTAGGCGTTGGATACTGCAATAAGACAATGATCCTAACTACACTGCTTGTAAAGCAGTGGATACTTATAATTTACTTATTTATTTATTACTGTCAAACGGATTAACTCCAAAATAGGCAAACAGTGTTGTTCTTAAAATACAATGTCAACTACACAATGAAATACTTAACATATTTCAGCTTAAACATAATGGATTAAAATTTCAAAAACAACGTATTCCGATGGACACATTGGGCTAATTAACATTATTAAATATCTTAATAATAACATGATATAGGAAAAATAAGAGAAAAGTAGAATTGAAAAATGGCAATTACAATGATGATTATATTGATTATTAATGAAAATGAAATAACTCTACATGACGTGTTTTAACCATATTGTAACGAGGGAATTAGTCATCGTGTATAATAGATCACAATGAAATGTAAATATTGGTATGAAATACTCGCACATGGGTTAGTAGAATGTTATTATAATTAAGCAAATTGCTATCAATGATGATGAAAAAGTATATAAAACACTGTGGCACAATGTTAGCAAAAATGCAAAGTGTAAACAAGGGTGCTAGGTAGTTTCTGAGTTAGGTAACTAAGATTAGCAACATCAGCAGAATTATTCGGTGTAGAAATCAATCAATTAATATCGGTAATTAGGACACTACGATGTAGGAGCAGACGTGTTAGCAATAAGTGAACGCGCGGCCGGCCGGTGCGGATCGTGCATCCAGCGAGAATACGCGTGATCGGTAGGGCGGCTCCCATGGGTAAACAGCGTACCACACGGTATAATTAGTTACATTAGCCGAAAATAGAAAGTCTATAGAAGGGGAAATATTATAAAGACATATATGGACATAATAACTATTTTCAATAGTTATTTTTTGTGTAGATAAGATTACATTTATTTATAAATCTGTTATGAAAGATGAAAGATAATCAGTATATGTTATTTATTGCCAATTAGGTACAAAATGTGATCTGTATGAACATTTTTGTGAGTCAGTGTATATTAGACTGGTGTGACTAAACGATCAGGGAAAATACAATAAGCCGTTTGGCTGTAGTGCTATAGAGCGGTATTCCACAGACAGCTGTTGATAATAATAAAAATAATAACCAAGCAAACTCTGAGGAGTAAATAAATTACTAAGTTTCTAAGTTTTGCTTAAACAATAATAGTTGATTTCTTTCTAGAAAAAAAAATTATTTTCTTTTCGATTTTAATAAAACATTATTTGACCATAAATCAATGTTATTTATTACCCAATGACACACATCAAGATCAGCTTATGAATAAAACGACTTTTGTGATCTTAGAAGGACAACACCATTATGATCAGTCTTCATCGCCTTCGTCATCATCTTGTTCTAAATCAAGCTCTAGCAATTCGTCTTTTAACTCAGATTCAGACTCATTAGATGAAGGTAATAAAATTGACATGTGGTAGATTAAATATGAATAATAGGGAGCATAATTGACGCATTGTACATTTGAGATGCATTGCCGTTGACTTACTGTAAACTATTGTATTTTCCATTGTGAAGATCTCATCAATGATCCAACTTTTCAGCAATTGCAAGATAACTCTATGAATAGTAAAGTTGAATGGGAAGAAGCAGAGCAATTACAAACTGGAACCAACCCGGAAAATAATGAAAAACCGAAGAAAAAGAGTATTTGATCCGGCAAATTGAAAAAACATTTAAGAAATACCGAACAAAGTTACGCAAAAATAGCAAAACTAAACATCTAATCCTCGTCAGAAAATGATCCGTCAATTAATATCTTCCGTTTAATGGAAAATGGAAAGCCTAGAAAAGCAACGGTACTTCATAGCCTCTTGCATCTAACCTAGATATAGATATACAAAGGAACCGAGCAGATGGAATTTGATTAATGCCTTCTATTTTATGATACATGAAAAGAATGTAAATTATTTTTTAGAAACAATTGGATATTAGTGATTAACAGATAAGGACTGTTATAGCTAAAAAATTATTATGGAAAATATACACTATTATTATTATTATTCTGCTGGATATGGATATTTTGATATTTTACACATGCTGTTATTTTATTTTATTTTGTGCCTTTTTATCGTATTTTATTATTGTGTGTTTATTTAATGAATACTGATAAAGGGATGATCCCGTTTAAATAAATAAATGAAATAAAATAAAAAAAATTAAATAAACCAAAATCTTGATATTGAATGGGTATCAAGCTTACTTTGATATTATAAAAGTGCACGGAACTGTTGTACGTAATAAATCCAACTTTCATTTGGCTTTTCTCTTGTCCTTCATCAATAGGTAAATTCGAAATAATTTCCTTCATCTGCATGCATAATAAATGCACAAATCCAGATTTTATATTATTATACGAGACGTCAATGACAAAGATGATAGCTGGTGGTTTTGGCCATACATTATTTCGACAATAGTCAGTTGTTGCGGTGAATTCGTATGTGCCTAAGACGAGTTCAGCTCGCTCTAAACGGTCCATGCGCTGGCCAGTGTGATCTAAATGTTGGAAATATTCGGCTGGCACTACAAAAAAAAATTAATAATAAAACGACTATTACAATGTTGCATTCGATAATAAATGAAAGCAAATGTTACTTCAGAAAACAAAGTTTCAAAAAAAATTAATAAACTTACCCTCAGTAGCAGCATTACAGAATAAGCATTGAAATCGTCGTCCTGCATCAATGAATTGCATGTACGGGCACATGTACGCTTTACAACGTACACAACGCACCGGGCCCAATTCACCAAAATTCACTATCGGTGGTGGATATTCGCCTTCTATTTGGCGTGCCATTGGACTAATAACAAGACCCAATGGTACCGATGTTTGTTTCACCAAATCATTCGATACGGGAATTGTATATGTAGTCGACCTAAAATTCATACGATCATATAAAATTTGAACTCTCATAACGAATATCGCTTTAAATATATTACCTTTTACACAAAAAACATGAGCATCAACAAAAATCTTTTAATCAGACACGGGAGGACAAGCATCACACAGAAAACATTTAATTTATCCGATACTAAACTACGGTATCATGTTCTGGAGTACAACATATTACGCAGCGACTAGAATATTTATCATACAAAAGAAAATTATTCGAATAATTTACAACATGACACCGAGCCACTCATATAAGCCCATATTCGAATGTATGGCATCTATAGCACCTAGTACTTTGCCAGAGACAAAACGAAAAGGGCACTCCTCAAGAATCGATTTATGAATATAATACAAGGCGAAGAGAGGAACTACGTATACCATTTCAACAAGCGACTATTACAAGAGAGGACAAAATATTATAACCCGATGCCTCAAGCAATGAAAAATATTACCAAACTTAAAGAATTCAAAAGAAAATTGCGAGACTACCAGCAATCCTGCATATAATTTGGAATTTTCAGCAGTAACTGAAACCGATTTTGTCGAAAAGGAGCCGAATATTATAAATTTTGTGATTTTTGAGCTTGCCTTTAGCTATTTTTGGAAAACCTAATTGTCAAAAAAAATAGGACTTGCAAGAATTCGTCTGTGACAAATTCTCATATCCTCATACAAATATAAGCAAAAAGCCCTGACATAACAAAAGATTTATACGCTACAACAGTATTTATAGAACGAGATAAAAATGTAAACTTCACGTTTTTAGACTGAAATGAAAACAAGACCAAAACGAAAACAATTTTGGTATAAGATTTGAAAAACAACAATTAAATTGATTTTTATTGCTTATTGTTCGCATATTTATTTAGTAATAAGCTGCTGAATATAGTGATTCCATCTTAACAATTAATGGCTCTAATATTTTACTGCTGCATTCCCCTTTGACTATATTATTGGACAAAAAGCGGATCACTGTATTGCGCAACTCCCTCTGTTAAAGACTTGTTTCTCTTAGATACAATGCCTGTTATTAATGCAATTATTTCCAACTTTACCAGAAACTAAATTGTATAAAATAATACATTTTTTAGAGTCGGAATGGAATACTTCAAAAATCAGTGACCCGTTTTTTTGAATCCCTCTATCCATTAATAATAAGGCATCTTTTACGGCAAAAATTAAAGAAATATAAATCATTGTATGCAAAATGAATCACTAATTGGAACACCTTGTTCATATGCCAACACATCTTTATACAAAAATTTTTTTCGAAATAAATCAATTATACCTCAAATATCGTGGTGAAGCATATCCCTCGTCCTTGACTATAAATTTCGTCGTAACCAGAGGCGGCACTAGACCTTTCTGATTCGAATAAAATACGCCGGATCTGTTCAATTCATCGTCAAGCATAACTTGTAGCGGACTGGGCATCTGTTCGGGAAGCAATTTTCTCGCAGGCTGTTGAGGATATGGTGATTGCGCGTAACCTCCAGGATCTGCTCCATAACCCTGCGGCGGCTGTACTCCGTATGATCCCGGTCCGGGCGGTTGTTGAGGATAACCTGGTCGCGCACTTTGATGTCCATTCATATATTGAGCATTTTGCTGCGCACTTATAGGAGGCGGCATATGAGGACCCAACATATCTTGTTTATTAGGATAATTTCTTCCGGGTTGTCCTAAATGCATACCCTGCATTTGATTTGTAAGCTGATTTGGACTGTTCATCATTGGTGGAGCTTGATTAATACCGCCCATCATTTGTAGTGGTTGACTTGAGGCTCCCATCATTTGTGGTGGTTGATTAGGTACTCCCATCATTTGTGGTGGTTGATTTGGTACTCCCATCATTTGTGGTGGTTGATTTGATGCTCCCATCATTTGTGGTGGCTGATTTGATGCTCCCATCATTTGCTGTGGTTGATTTAGTGCTCCCATCATTTGCGGTGGTTGATTTTGAGCTCCCATCATTTGTGAAGGTTGATTTAGTGCTCCCATCATATGTGGAGGTTGATTTAATGCTCCCATCATAGGACGCTGTTGATTAGAACCACTCATCATAGACGGAGGGTGATTTATATTACCAATAGCAGATGGAGCTTGTTTCTGAGCACTAATTCCAGGTGAGCACTGATTAAGACCAGGTGGTGGTGGCATATAATTAGATCCGCCCATCATAGGTGGCAGTTGATTTGAAGCACTGGATGAAGGTGGAAATTGAGGGGGCCCGCTCATCATAGGTTGGATTCCAGAGCCTATGGTATGAGGAGTTTGATTCATTCCACCTATCGTAGATGGTGTCTGATTAGGTGATGTGTGGTTAGAACCGCTCAAATGATTAGAACTAGTTAGCGTAGAAGAGACCTGATTATATGCGCCTATTGTAGGAAGAGCTTGGTTGGGACCACTAATCGTACACGGAATTTTAGATCCCCCGACTGTAGATTGAAATTGGGTAGGATTTACAAACGTCGATGATGCTTGATTTGGACCACCCACAACCGGTGACATTTGATTAGAGGTACCACTGATAGAAGGAGTTAAAGTAGGCCCACCCATAGGAGGTGGTACCTGATTAGAGCCACCGAACGTTGATGGAACTTGACTAGTTGCACCAATCATAGTTGACGTTTGATTGGAATCGCCAATGCTAGTTTTTATTGGATTAGAATTACCCGATGTAGATGGAGGATTTTGGTTAAAACTTCGCGACTGAATTTGATTAGACCCACCCAATATTGGTGGGCCTTGATTTGGCCCCATCATAATTGGATTTGGCGGCACGAATGGCCGATTTGAAGTTTGTTGAACACCTCCTCTATTTGAAGTCACCATAGATTGTTGTTCTGGCATCGGAGAAACTATAGGTGGTTGAAATCGATGATCTAGTTGGCCTTGCACTTGTGATGGATTATTTAATTGTCCAAACATTGGAGATGGCTGACTGCTAAGGTTTCCAGGCGTTACAGCTTGATTATTAAATTGACTGGGTTGTCTTAGCGGCATTGCTTGAGCTCCTCCAACAGACGGTTGAGTTTGGACGGTTCCAGCATTTAAAGACGTTTGACTCGAACCTGCCATATGACTATTAATAGCTGATAACAAAGGTGGACTGCCTATATTCTGTACTATTTGGCTAGAAACTGATGGTTGAATCAAATTTTGATGTCCTGGTATAGAAGAGCTCCCTACACCCTGGACATGTGAAGTTTGTTGTTGTAAGTTATTTGATGTAGGAATTAGATTTTGTGTTTGCAATGTGGATTCTTTATTAGGCAACAAATGGGGTTGACTCTTAAACTTTTGTTCCGATGTGGATTCAGATAATTTCCTTAAACTATCAAAATTATTAGTATTATTTATTTCACCATTTTGAATACTAGGCACATCATTTAATAAAGATTCATTTATATTCTTCGACTGGTGTGTTGTGTTTTGATGCATAGTCGGAGCAGTTGGTTCCGTTTTTGCACCTACCAATGGATTCAAAGCATTTGAATTACTACTATTCACCTGCGACAAACCTAAAGGAACTGCAGGTGAGGTAAGTGGCACAGATTGAAAACCAGGTGGCAACTGACTTGCTGGAACATTTGATACAGGTGTCTCTGGTACAGATAATTCTTGTGTCGTATATTTACTAGTTGAAATTAATCCATTTTGGTCTGGCATATTCTTTTGCCAGTTATAAGAACCCTGGCTCTGTACAGGGCGTGAAGGTGAAATATTTGCTTGTGGAGGACGATTTAAATCAACGGGTACAAGTTGCGGATTCATTATTATTTTCCTAAAATTGTAATATAATAGTAACTAATGTGCATAAATACCTTTAATTCAATTACTATGATTTAATATTTATCCTGAATTATCACATATGTTTATATTTTTGTTAATAATCTAAATCAAATGTAGTTCGAGTCCACTATCACCTCACTTCATATGCTAACGAAATAAATTTTATAACAAACTATTATATTAACTCTTAGAACAGTATATTAAAAACAATTTTATTAGTTACTTACAAATAATTAAGATCGTTTTCACTAAAAACTTATGAAATTAAATTATTACGGACCCCTTCAAATAAAGGGTTTGCCACGTAAGGCCGAAATGCGCATGCCAGTTAACCTCCACGTCAATCTTTCAGTTTGACAACAATGCACTTTATCAAAATGTCAATTTTATTATGTATACTATAAAACGGCTTATATGTTCTATTTTAGGCACAATTTTCGTTATATTAATATATCATCCAGAACGACATGCAAAATTTTACTCATATGTTAGTATTAAAAATTCTTACGATAACCTTGTTGGAGAGAAAATTGGTTTTAACAGTTCTAACCTAAAACTTTGTGATCATCGTAGAATAATTTTAGAAAACGAACAAATTAATATAGATGTAGCTAATTTAAAGTTATACACATATGATGCACCAGACAACGGTAATTATCATTTATAATATTAAAATAATGATTTTGTATGGACTGTTGACATATATCGGTTATCATGTCTAAATGTCATATTCCCCTGTCATAAAACCAAATCAGCGATCTCAAAACAAATTGCAGGAGTATCAAATAAGTAATTACTACTTGCTAGTGGTTGAAATTCATGGGTAACTTTTAAAATTAAAATTAATCGTAAACAGTATTTTCTTATTTCTATGTTTTTTATTTATTCATCTAGGTTCTAAAGACCAAATGTCTATGTAGTTGAACTGATTTTTGACATGTAGAATATGAAAAATAACTACAGTGACTATATCTTCAGACTGTTCCCACTCATGCAATTTTGATGCACATGCATTTTTACACGAAGTTGGTACATTTCTGTGTTCACACTGATGCATTTCTTACCTACAACTGAATTGCATGCAAGTTAAAGCGTTTAGAATCAGTTCTGATTTTCATGCATGTTTTCAAGCATTTCTAGTAACTTTCATTATTTTATTATTAGATATTGGTATTATATACCACTGGATGTCTCTGTCATCCTGTTTATGCATATGTCACCAATAACAGAAAGAGCACCGATCATAATGTTTAATAAAATTGTTGTCTATCCATTTTTAAACAATTTTTTTAATAGTACTATAATTTTTGAAATAAATATTTTGTTGTGGGTATTTTCGCAACATGATCTACCACCGAAACAGGAATGGCCACCATTACATTTTTATATGAGTAACAACATATAAAGAAAGTAACTATTAGAACATAAAAAATGCATCAGTGGGAACACATTCGCTGTTTTAACAGTCATGGCCAGAAATGCATGTAATTCTTAACTGCATGTGCAACAGAAATGCATGAGTGAGAACCACTCTACTAGTTTCGAACTCTTATACTTACATAACAATTTATTATTATTTTTTGTATTTAATATTAATTGAAACATAACATATTTTCATTTTTAGGAGGTCATTTTAAACCACGAACTTGTCGAACAAAATTTCAATCAGCTATTTTGGTGCCTTATAGAAACAGATCTGAACAATTGAATGTCTTTTTAAATTACATGCATAGCTATTTGCAAAAGCAATTAATACAATATAGGATTTACATAATTGAACAGAACGATAGGAAACCATTCAACAGAGCTAAAATGTTTAATTATGGTGCATTGGAAGCAATGAAGCATTCGAATTGTTTGATTCTGCATGATGTAGATTTGTTACCCATGTCATTGGGTAATATATATGCCTGTACTGGTGCACCAAGGCATATGTCAAGCGCAATTGATGTTTTTCGATTTAATTTACCTTATAGAGAATTATGTGGTGGTGTAATTTCGGTAGGAAGTGACATCTACAAATTGGTAAATGGAATGTCGAATTATTTTGATGGATGGGGTGGGGAAGATGATGATTTTTATATCCGATTGCGATATCACAAAATATCACCAATTAGATTTGCGCCGTCTCTGAGTCGATATATAATGCTCATGCATAAAAGAGAAACGCCAAAGTAAGTTTGTTTAATTGTAATTCTACTATAACAGTTGGAATAATTATTCCAACCGTTTTCCTTAGCGATCAATATCAAAAGGTCGTGTTTTTGATTATCATAAACTATTAAGCATCATAAGCATCCAGCCAACGGAAATAAGTTTGAATTTTATAAATAATTTTGATTAGCTTATTTAAATAAATTAAATATTTTCATAATTTTTAATATTACACATTTAATGTATAAAAATAACATGAATTTTTGTCGCTTAATTATGAAATATAATTCGTGTATGTATTTCGCTAGTCAAGAATCTCATGTGTGGTGCTCGAGGTTTTATATGGTGTGGAAGTAATGTTGTTATTTTCTTTTATAGAAAATAAAACAGCCGTTTGGGCTTAGAAATATACGAAGGGTGATCCAGAAAGTAGTCTGCTTTAAAAACTAATTGTTTTGTGTGGACGGTGTGTGATATTTGGTCATGGTCAACTAAATTATTATACTCTATGCGTCTAGCTGGCCGAGGCAAATAGCGAAAACAGTTTTTTTTTTGTTAGTACGTATGGTAGTTCCCTCTACAGTATTAAATCTGAAATTTATGGTGAATTTAATTTAATTCTAATATTCATTTCATTTTTTATTTAGAAATCTAACTCCGTTTTGTGTGCGTCCTCCGTTTCCAGACAAACCATTAGAGCTACAGCGGGTAAATTCACACCATATATTCGTCATAACACGGGGGTGGTGTATAGATATAAAAAACCGGGAAAACAGGTAATACAGCATTGCGGGAAAACATTAAGACTATATTCGGGTCATATATTCGTAATAACACGGCAATGGTTTTTACACAGGCATTGCGAGATCACGGTAATACGGGAACACGGTAATGCGGGATATATAAGAATCTAATGTCGGTCGGTGCGTCGACATTTTTCGGACAAACCATTAGACCTACAGCTATTCAGACCATATAGTCGCCATAACACGAGAATAGGTTTTAAACATAGGAATGCGGGAACATGGGATTACGGGGACACTAGAATATGGGAAACATACTCAGACGATATATTCGAATACGATAATGGTTTTTAGACATAGGAATGCGAGAATACAGGAACACGGGAACATGTATCCAGACTATATATTCGTAATAACACGGGAATGGTTTTTGAACAGGGAAGGCGAGATGACGGGAATACACGAACACGTTTATCCGGGAACACGGGAATTTTCGTGGGCTCAGCTAGTTGTAATAATAAATTTGTACATAACGGGACGAAAATGGTTTTTGAGTAGTGATGCACGAGAAACATTCTTTCGAATTCCTAACAATATTAATGATAAAAACAAATGGTTGACTTTTCTTTGTAAAATCTCCGGTATTTTTATTTAACAATAATAAATTAAGTAGATATACTAACGTATAAATTACAGATAGCAAACAATTAATTCTGTCTTAATTAATTTAATATACTCGATTAAGCTAACCTTAATGATTTAGGTGGTCTCCGTAAGTCACATAAGCCAGATATTCCTAAACCCTATAAAAAGCAAATGATTAAATTTTCTTTTCATCTTCAAACTAGTTATTTTGCCCATTCGAAAAGTGGAGCCCAAAAGAAAGCAGGTTTTGAACCTAAAACGTGATGAGATTAACTTTTATTGTATATATCTAAAAAACAATAAAACTATCTGCTGAATGTTGCCAGAACGGGTGTATTTGTTTAGTTAAAAATGTATCTAAATAAGCCATTAATATTTGATAATGTAGTATTGCTACCGCAAAAAAATTATGACCATGAGAATTCTTAAAAACATTCCATATGATTGCATGTGCGAGAAACTTTACCAATCTTTCCAATGACGTTCTCAATCTAGCAATTTGGGTTTAATAATATATTTATACACGTATTATGTAATATAAAAATATACACGACCATAAAAGCCATATGATTAAAATAAACATGAGATTTAGTATTGTACGTGGGCTGTAGAGGGAACTATCATACAGTACGTAAACATATCAATACGTACTGCTTTCGTTCTTTGCCTCGGATATAAGCGTAGCGAAGATTAATTGGCTTAACTTCGGATTATAGAAGTGCACTAAAATTAGAAATTTTTTGAGTGTCTTGACATGCTTTAAAGAAATCACTCATAAAACGCTTTTAACACGATATTACTCACTAAAAATGCTTAATATCTGTAATGTATAAACATTTGTTATAAAACATTAAACTGTAATAAATAATGTTATTATATTTATTTAATGTTTTTATGTTTAATATGGTCGTGAAGTTAGTATAAACTATGTGCCACTTATATACCAATCAATTTAGAGCGAATACCAAAGAAAATAAAATAGAGGTAGTAGATACTTAGAAAATTAAGATAAAAAAATGTGGGAT
>WYDF02263819.1:0-18879 GCA_009867245.2 Adranes taylori
TGCAGAGGGGTTTATTGTATTCGATGCATTTTTCGATAAGGGACTTGACTATTTGTAGATGGTCATTTGTGCCAAATTCGGTTCGAAAGCCAGCTTGCTCGCGGGGTTGTAATAAGTCGAATTTATTTGTTAACCTCTTGTTAATGATTCTCATGAACAGCTTATATATATGCCATAGTAAACTAATGGGTCTGTAATTTTTGCAGGTTGGTGATATGTTTTTCTTATCTCCTTTTAATTATATAGAAGATATAAAATAATAAGATAATTTCTACTTACTGCATTTTAATTGTGGTATAATTTCGCAAACTATGCTACCAATCAATGTTAGAACAGCGAAACAGAAAACTATAAAACGCACAAACATTTTGATATACGAAACGAGAAAAAAGAGCAAAGTGATCTGAGTTGTTTTAATGAAAAAAGTTTTGACTATGCATCTATCGTATTTAATATTTACTTAATTTATGCACAAGTGCAAATTAATGATAGAAAAACAAAATGTACGCTTAATAAAATGTATATAATGTTACTCGCTTAGATACTAATTAATATATACTTGCATAATATATATTTTTAATTAATAGATAAGTAGTCATTTCAAGTACATTTGAACTTAAAATATAAACAACTCATTATATCAATGTAAATTTATAAATTGTTTAATTGTGATAAGATAATCAATTTAGAATATACGTAATTTACTGATTAGTGCATGAGTACTTAAAAAATTTAGATAAAAGTGATATAATTAAGTTTGTTTTTGACGTCTCTAGAAACAGTGTTCTTTATGTGATGAAACTTGGACAGGGCCGAACTATTTTAAAATAGCATGGGAAATTAAATTTTTTTTTGCTACTTTAATTTTGGAGAAACCACGTATAAAATATTAATTATTACAGTCTCTTTGGTTACAATTTACGAGTACGAGCTTAGTAGCTTAGATTTTTTTTCGGTTCTACCAAATTCTGAATTCTGCCCTGCACTGTTAGCACCGGATATTCAAACTTGTTATGATTTTCCTGTGAGTTAATTATGTTGAGTATACTTTACACTAATGTATAGGATTATGAAAAAAAAGTGATTTAACAATTTCGAAAATGATACAAGTACGTAATAAACTTTGTTATACATGTTGGTTGTATAATGGACTAGTCTATGTACGTACTTGTATTTTGAAACGTGGTTGTATAAACCTCCACACTTAAATATTTAGAACATTTTTCTTTATATCTACATTGAAACTAAGTACATTTTGAATACAAAATATTAGGTATTCTTGTTGAAAAAAAATTCAACAAACTTCGAAATAATGAATCGAAGTTTATATTATAATTAAATCACCTTTAATTATTAGCTTACTTAGAGGTGTATTAAATTTAATACCCACCGATCTAACCGAAATTTATTTTTTCACTATTTTACAATACTATATTCACCCCACGAGGAGGAGCTTAAAGCGTTCCTCGGATCTCGGCCCTGTGCTCAACCGACCTTCCTTTTTACAGGGCCTTTGGGGGTTCAATTTACAAGTGCACGCATAGTACGGTTTTTTTTCTGTTCTACCAAATTCTGAACCAGCCCTGTCGACCCTGTTTATTCTGAACCCGCCCTGCCGGCCCTGTTTATACCGAAAATTGAAACTTATTATGATTTTCCTGTGAGTTATCTTTGTTGAGTACGTTTTGCACTATTGTATAGGATTATTAAAAAGGGATCAAAAAATTTCGAAAATTATACAAGTACGTAATAAACTTTGTCATACATATTTGTTGTATAATGGACTAGTCTAAGCACGTACTTGTAGTTTTAAAAGTGGTTGTATAAACTTCCACACTTAAATATTTAGAACAATTTTCTTTATATCTACATTGAAACTAAGTACATTTTGAATACAAAATATTAGGTATTCTTGTTGAAAAAAAATTCAACAAACTTCGAAATAATGAATCGAAGTTTATATTATAATTAAATCACCTTTAATTATTAGCTTACTTAGAGGTGTATTAAATTTAATACCCACCGATCTAACCGAAATTTATTTTTTCACTATTTTACAATACTATATTCACCCCACGAGGAGGAGCTTAAAGCGTTCCTCGGATCTCGGCCCTGTGCTCAACCGACCTTCCTTTTTACAGGGCCTTTGGGGGTTCAATTTACAAGTGCACGCATAGTACGGTTTTTTTTCTGTTCTACCAAATTCTGAACCAGCCCTGTCGACCCTGTTTATTCTGAACCCGCCCTGCCGGCCCTGTTTATACCGAAAATTGAAACTTATTATGATTTTCCTGTGAGTTATCTTTGTTAAGTACGTTTTGCACTATTGTATAGGATTATTAAAAAGGGATCAAAAAATTTCGAAAATGATACAAGTACGTAATAAACTTTGTCATACATATTTGTTGTATAATGGACTAGTCTAAGTACGTACTTGTATTTTTAAACGTGGTTGTATAAACCTCCACACTTAAATATTTAGAACATTTTTCTTTAAATCTATATTGAAACTAAGTACATTTTGAATATAAAATATTAGGTATTCTCGTTTTAAATAACAAGAATTTGAACAGTAAAGAATCGAAGTTTGTATTATAATTATATTACCTTTAATTATTAGCTTACTTAGAGGTGCATTAGATTTAATACCCACCGCTCCTACCGAAATTTTATTTTTCTCTATTTTACAATACTATTTTCACCCCACGAGGAGGAGTTTAAAGCGTTCCTCGGAACTCGGCCCCGCGCTCTACCGACCTTGCTTTTTACAGGGCCTTTGGGTACAATTTATAAGTGCACGCCTAGTAGTGTTTTTTTTTTCTGTTCTACCAAATTCTGAACACGCCCTCTTAAAAGTTTACGCTGGTCCTGTTTACACCGGAAATTCAAACTTATTATGATTTTCCTGTGAGTTATCTTTGTTTAGTACGTTTTGTACTATTGTATAGGATTATGAAAAAGGGATCAAAAAGTTTCGAAAATGATACAAGTACGTAATACACTTTGTCATACATATTTGTTGTATAATGGACTGGTCTAAGTACGTACTTGTATTTTTAAACGTACTTTCATAAACTTTTAGTCTTAAATATTTCAAATAATGTTTCTCAAGTCTACTGTGAAATTAAATACTTTTTGACTACAAAATATTAGGTATTCTCGTTTGAAAGAATAATAATTTGAATTTGTTGAAAACTGGAGTAACTAATCGAACTTTTTATATCATAAATCATGTTGTTCCTTTCATAATTATATTGTCTTTAATTATTAGCGTATTAGGGATGTATTGGATTTAATTCCCTCCGTTCCTTTGACATTTAAATTTTACCTTTACTTTACAATGTATTTAATGCTGTAAGAAATTGTTCATACAGCTTTTTTTCGAATCGTCAATATATCATTCAATTTTCGAAGATTTGTAATGTGATTTGATAAAGTTGGGTAAAAGCATGAATTTATTTGATAATGATGTGATTTCTTAGCATGTTCCCTAGTATCCCATTAAAACACACTTATGAAAAGGAAATGTTTCTCCTTGTCATTAATTTTAAGAAGGCTTACTTTAAAAAAGAAACATTTATTACATTGATTTTAATTTAAATTTATGTTATAAAAAAAATGTTTACAGTGATTAATCTTCAAAATGTGATTGCTCTTGAAAATGATGTTCATAAATGCCTCTGGGTCGTAGATTTTTTGGATCGAATGGACTTTCGAAATGCAAATTTGCCGGATAACGCGTACCCATAACTTCAATTTCATATCGACCGCTTTTCAAAAATTCTGTCGTAATTGTTTTACCTTCGGGATGTTCAATATATCTGTAAAGTAAAAAAATAATGTTACATATAAAAATGAAATTTTAGTCTTATTTTCGTGTTGCTATGCGTACTATTATCTGGTACTAGATTGTGGCTATGATTAAAAGATTTGATATGAATCATAATAAAATGAAATGTTATGGAATAGAAAGAAATAAAATGAAAAAGCATCTGATTTGAAAATTATATTTAATAAAAATTATGTTCAATCATACCCTGTTCCAATGCTGCAATCCAAATAGTAACCATATTCACCTCTCCTTAAAAATCCTACAATAGCTTCATCTCTCCAAATCGTTTCCAACCCATAAACAGCTACACTTTTATCGGGAATTGTAAAGAAGACACGTCTTTTTTTCACACCCTCAGTCCGCACCTGATCAATAATATTTTTCCCCTGATATGTACCATTCTTGCGACACGTGAAGCCCAAACCAGCTTCAATGGGATTATCATTGCTTCTCAAATCAGAATTCCATAAATGATAGCCTTAAAAAATAAATGTACAAAAGTTTCTTTTTAACGATCAAGTTGAGGAGATTGTGCTGAAAATAATTGATTTCAAAAATCTATTTTGTTATTTCTTCGTAATTTCTTTGTGTCCGCTATCATATAGTTACCTTTTTCACAACTTAAAGAATACATCGCTCTATATCCAGCATGTTTCATATCAAAACTCTTGCCAGCATCGACAACTTTATCATAGATGGCTCTGCTGAAAGCTATTGGTATATGTAACTCATAACCCAACTCTCCGATAAAACTCACCCTCATCGCACGACAGGTATGGCCTCCGACCGTCACTAAACGTGACATACCAAATGGGAATTTTTCATCTGTTATCGGTGTTTCCGTAATTGATTGCAACAGATCACCACTGCAACACAATATTGAAATATTCTTTTCAAAAGTCAATAAATTGTAATTAGATCTATTAATAAGAATTCTAGAAGGAATTGGAGATAAAATATTGGTCGATGCTTCTACGTAAGACCCGGCGAATTCACCATTCTGATTACTTATTTGATAGTATGTATTAAAATCGTGGTGAATGCCTAGCGATCGAATCTCGAACACTTTTGCTTCACATTTCCACCACAAGTAAGACCCCGACGCTTTCACCATTCCTATTTTTCATTTGATAGAATGTTTTATAATATTAGCGAAACCGGTCGATTTTTTTGCTCATTATTCGTAGATTTGCGTATATCACCGTTTGATAAGAATATAAACAAACGTTTGATGAGGCTCATCGTTCGTAGAGCTTCGTATATCATCGTCTTGATTGTAAACGACAAAGTGTTTTTAGGTTATGTTTTTATTTAAATACATAGAAATGTCAATAGTGATTAAATATAAATTTTGAAGTTGTGTTTTATTATTATCATGTACGTTTAACAAATTTGTAAACAATAAATCTGTAATTTGCTACAAGTTGTATAGCAAATTTGTAAACAAATTGTATTGACTTATTAGGTGTGTTATCTTTTGCGTTTTTAAAGTTATCACTAGAGCGGATTTATGCATTGACTCATCTCTTCTCCCTCATCCCCGTTCTCCTATACTTTTTAATAGAAAATTTGGTAATAAATATTCTGCGAATATACTAGAGATAATTTTTGTTGAGACCTAATGAGATTGCTGTTATGTAAATTTTATTTATATGTTAGATAATTTAGAGTCAAGTCAGAGTCAACACGGGGTTTAAAGCGTTCCACGGAACTCGGTCCGGCGCTCTACCTACTTCACATTTTATAGGGCGTTTGGTTACAATTTACAAGTGTGGGCTTAGGTGCATATTTTTTATTCTTGCTGTCAAATTCGGAACCCGACCCCATAAAAAAGTTTACGCCGGCGCTGTTTAGGCCTGAAATTCAATCTTGTTCTGATTTTCCAGTGAGTTGTTTTTGTTGAGTATGCTTTGTTCTAATGTATAAGACTATGAACAAAAAAATTCAAAAATGATACAAGTACGTAATAAACTTTATCATATATATTTGTTGTATAATGGACTAGTTTTAGTACGTACTTGCATTTCTTAACGTAGTTGGATAAACTTATACACTTAAGTATTTAAAACGATTTTCTTTAAATCTACTTTGGAATTAAATACTTTTTGAATACAAAATATCAGGTATCTTTGCTTTAAAATGCAGGAATTTGAATTTGTTGTAAAAGAAGAGTAAAGAAGCGATTTTACAATTGAATTATCTGTAATTATTAGCGTATTTAGAGGTATATCAGATTGAATTCTCTCCGCTCCTCCCGAAATTAAGTTTCATCTTTACTTTACAATAGTATTTTCACCGCACTAGGGGGGCTTAAAGCGCTCCCTGAACTCGGCCCTACTCTGTCGACCTCGCCTTTTATAGCGCTTTTGGTTTATAGTTTACAAGTACACGCTTAGGAGCGTTTTTTTCTGTTATGCCAAATTCTTAACCCGCCCACATAAATAAAGTTTACGCCGGCCCTGTTTTAGTCTGAAATTACAGTTTGTTATGATTTTTTTGCGAGTTATCTATGTTGAGTATGCTTTGTATTATTGTATAAAATTATGAAAAAGTGATCAACAAAATTTCGAAATGATACAAGTACGTAATAAACTATGTCATACATATTTGTTGTATAATGGACTAGTCTAAGTACGTACTTGTATTTTTAAACGTACTTGTGTAAGCTTATACAGTTAAATATCTAAAGTCATTATCTTTAAATCTACTTTGAAATTGAATACTTTTTCAATACAAAATATTAGGTATTCTCGTTTGAAAGAATAAGAATTTGTATTTGTTGACAAAATATTAAAGTTTTTATATCATAAATAATGTTGTTTCTTTAAAAATTAAATTACCTTTAATCATTACCGTATTTAATGGTGTATTAGATTTATTTTCTCTACTATATATTTTACCTCTATTTTACTTTCACCAGTATATGCTATTGGTTTTAATTATTAATTTATGAGACCAGGTACATATTTCTTAAATAACAAATATTGGATAATTTATAATATTTATGCAGAATTACCTTTTTGGGCCTTGTATGGATAAAACTCCCAAACTATCGGTCACATTTGTAATCACCGACTTGAACCTTTTCAAATACAGTTGTTTCTTAAAATGCGATATAGTATGATAAGCAGATGCTCCACCAGCAACTATGTAATAACCTTTGCCCTAAAAATTTATCTACATGTCAAAACCTTATCTAACATTTGTAATAGGTATTTTATACATAGGTATTGTAGGATTTATCAAAATTTTCGAATTGTAATTGTAATTGATCATCATGTTTTGAAGGTATCTTAGCCCGTATAAGTGTTCTTAGATATAGATCTATGAATATGTCTGAGTTGGACCGATAATGGACCGATAATGATTTTATCAATTCCCCTCCGTCCCTTGCTTAATTTAATATTGTTTAACGCACCTGAAGGAATAGGCTAAACCCAACCACCGTAAGCTATGACATGTGTAATGGATTTGATCGACTCGATATCTGACAAGATAAACAATGTTTGTCCGTATTAAAAAAGAATTTTTTATGTACACAATTTATATTATAGGCCATTGCCCTATAAATTACCGCATGTATAGAATAGGTAAGATAATAACGAAAATTTAAGATAATGACGGAAGTAATACGAAAATTTGAAAGTAACACCCCAAAGCGGTTCTAAAGTTCTTAAAAGAGATTGTGATGGCAACAATGAGATGTGCCACAATTTGCTCTTAGAATAATAAACAAAATAATTATTGTCTGCTCTAACAGTTGTTGATATATACAGATATCATATGCAGATGCTTATTATTATTACCTGAGATGAGTTACGTATGAATTAAAAATTAATTAGCAATATAAAAAAAAAACTAAAGAAAAAATTACTTTTAGTATGGGTCCAACTAATCGACCAATACCCTGTTTCAATGGCATAACGGTACAATCAACCTCAACGCCGCCCATTGAATTTAATGCGCAAGTATAGACGACTTTTTCCGGTTCACGATCCGTATTAGCGCTAAATAACCAATCGGCAGCTTCCTGTGCATCGGGTCCTGTCAAATACATTTTGGCAAAATAGGATAGATCAAAAAGGGCTACAGAATTTCTTGCGGCCCATGCCTCTTCACCTATCTATTTGAAAAACATTTTTTTTAAATTATGAATTACTCAAATTTAATGTCCATCTTATACAAGTAGATTATACAGCAAATGTATGGCGATCCTGATTCCAGAAAATATCAACTAATCAGTTGACAAGGATGGTAAAAAATTTTATAACTTTGTAACGAGGGGATTTGACTTTGTTCTAATTTAGTTCTATGGTAGATAGTTTTGTACGCTTGATACTTGTTATTATATAATCAGTTTGTTTGTTAGACGAACTAGTTGGAAAGAAGAGGCAGTCGCCTACGGGCAGTTTTACCGTAAATAAGTTTTACAATTAAAATGTATAAATAATCATTTATCGAAAAGATTAAAGGGGAAAGTACACAGATATTCAGTTGAGTTAGCTAGGGAGGGAGCGGAAGGTTAATGAGAAATTTTAAGTTGCAGAATGAATTCTTGTAAGTCAGCGTTTAAAAAAAGTCATGAATTAAATTAAACTAAAATTATAATTTATTCCAAATTAAATCAAGAATAAATTAAATTGTTAAATAAGTACCGGAAGTTAGATATGTGGCATAGTAGAGTACAGTATTTAATATTATTTAAAGTACAGCAATTAAATAATTATTTTAACTCTGAAGTCTTTGAATAAAATAAATTGATTATGCAACATGTTTGTGAATTAACATGTGAAATCAATTAATAAGGTAACGGTGCGTGATCTAAAATAAGTTTGTGTTGGTAGAAACGACAAACTGTAAATAAATGAATTTTATAAGTGATTTGGGAATTTTTTTGACGAAAATTGAACTCTATTTTTATTAATCTATTCGCAAGCAGTAATTAAACTCAAATATGATTATTATGATCAGGCGTTATTTATTTCGAACGTGCGAATAATTATTTATTTCATTTGCATGTACCATTTACCCAAATCAATATTAATAGATCATTTAAGTTTATGCATGTCTTTTTCTTAAGGTTTGACTAAGAAAGATGTTTTGTTATTGATAGGGTTGCACAAAGTTAATTTAAATTTATGTTTGATCTAGTAGAATTGAATAAGAAAAATACTTGTACTCTTAGTAATGGCTAAGCCTAGAGTTTCATTTTAAAAGGTAATAAGAATGTAGGGATTATAAAATAATTTCGTAGTAGGTAAATTCGAGTGGGTATTAAAGTGAATCGCATTGTGTATTCATTGTACAAGGAGTAGGAGCAAATCGAAACGCACCCCATTAAGAATATTCTCTGTTAATCAGTCAATCAGTTTGTGGAGTAAAATCATTCTGCCAAAAATAAGCGTGACATATGTGATGGAGGCACCTGGTATGTATTTTGTAAGTTTTCCTGAAAAATTTTACGTTTTTTATAATTCCATCATATTTGATAATATTTTGGAAACGCCGGGTAATTATCGATAGAATGTTTCCGATATTTTACGCTTTTAAAAGATTTTTTTAAATTCCCAATAATAAGTTGGATAATATAAAAATAATATCTTGTTTGTACTTCCTTATTTATTTATCCTATATATTTATTGACCGGTTTCGCCTATTTTAACACAGGCATCGTCAGGCAACTACAAAGATTTATGATAAATTTAGAATATAATTAAATTAGTAACAATTTTACTTACACTATTGTTATTTGTTTTGTTTAAGCTATTGGTTGTAGGAGTTTTATGTGTAAACTGTCGTCTTATGTGTTTAATTGAGTGGGAATGGCGAGTGCGTCTATGTCTTGTGTCATTTGCATAGCGCATTGATGTATAGTTGAAAGGAACCAAATTAACATTACTCGAAGCCCTACAACTGCATAAACGACCAACTATACTTACAAAAAACATCTATTCTTTGTACTTAAACACACACACAACAAAACCTAATAAAACAATACCGATAACACAGCAAACCACACAACAACACTGACAAACAAAGAAAAACATTACACCGAAACGCAACCAACTATACATCAATGCGCTATGCAAAATGACACATGACATACACGCACTCGCTATTTCCACTCAATCAAACACATAAGACGACAGTTTACACATACAATTCACACAACCAACAGCTTAAACAAAACAAATAACAAAATGGTAAGTAAAATTGTTACTAATTTAATTATAATTTAAATTTATCATAAATCTTTGTAGTTGCCTGACGATGTATGTGTTAAAATAGGCGAAACCGGTTGCAAACTATATAAACAAATAAGGAAGTACAAACAAATTATTTCATTTAAAATACCCTTATTATGGATCAAAAAACAATATTATAAATAATATCTTTATAAATAATTCTTTATAAATTCTTGTAAATCCATACCAAGCTATGATTTTTGGAGAATTGAAAAGTATAGTCTCGTTGAATTTGCTTAACGTAACGTTGATCGGTGTTTAGTTTATGATCATAGTAACCATACCAGTCGTATCCTCTTACTGGAGCCGTACTATCTTTGATAAAATACCCAGGACGTTCCCAACCTTGAGCTTGTTCCATTACGGCACCATGAGCGACTAGAGCCTAAAAATAAAATTAAAAAACAATCCTCTTTCAAAATAATGAGTTATATTTACAATTTTTGTAGCGCTAAATATTATTTTGTTATATCGTAAACCTTTATTGGCAACAAGGAGTAGATGAAAATAATTTCTGTTTGCTCCTTAATCTCACTTATTTCTTGATTTCTGCTCGATCCTTACTTGGTTTAACTGTAACTTCATTTTCCTTCTCCTTTCCCTTAAAATTTTCCTCATCACTCTAACTCCTATATCTAGGAATTCCTTCTTCTATTAAATACTTTAATTTTATTAACTTCTGGATTAACAGTGTACACTTTCCACTCCTTTTCTCTCTTGTTCATTCTACTCTATTCCTTTACATTCTTCCACTCAATGTTCTTATCCTTTCTCTTCCTTATTACAAATCGCCGTCACTTCAAAACACCTGCATTATAAATCGCACTCATTACAAATTGCACTACAAATTTCCACATTCGAAATACTGCATTACAAATCGCCCTCATTATAAATCGCCCACATTTCAATTCGCCCGCATTACAATCACCCGAAAGTCAATCGTCCCCATTACAATCGCCCGCATTACAATTGCATTACAATTGTATTACAATCGCCATTACAATCACATTACAATCACATTACAGTCACATTACAATCGCATTTCAATCGCATTACAATCGCATTACAATCGCATTACAATCGCATTACAATCGCATTACAATCGCATTACAATCGCATTACAATCGCATAACCATTGTATTACAATCGCAATTACAATTACATTATAATTGCATTAAAATTATATTACAATCGCTCGAAAGTCAATCGCCCGTATTACAATTGCATTACAATCGCATAACAATTGTATTACAATCGCATTGTAATCGCAATTACAATTACATTATAATTGCGTTACAATTATATTACAATCGACATTACAGTCACGTTACAATCAAATTACAAACACATTACAATCAGATTAGAATCACATTACAATAACATTATAATCGCATTACAATCGGAATTACAATCGCATTACAATTGATTACATTTACCATTACAAATCGCCTCATTACATTTACTCTCTTGCTCTCATCCATCCAGTACCGATTCCCACTCTTGTCGCTTCCACATCTAAACCCCGCTATCATTCTCATATCTAGATCTTAAGTACTCAGACATATCTCCTTGCTGTCTTATCCATTTATATTTTTCAATATACCTAATTTTCC
This sequence comes from Adranes taylori, assembly GCA_009867245.2. Classification (NCBI taxonomy): domain Eukaryota; kingdom Metazoa; phylum Arthropoda; class Insecta; order Coleoptera; family Staphylinidae; genus Adranes; species Adranes taylori. The sequence continues at coordinate 11,691 of WYDF02263819.1, forward strand.
GTATTCTTAATCATCTTAATTTTGCTTTTCCACACCTTCATTCTCACTTATACTTCTTTCACTATGCCTGTTCCATTCATTCTCATCTATTCAAAGACCATCCTCTCATTTCATATGTTCTTTCTCGCCTCATAAAGCATTTTCCACCGCCAATCCCTCCCGCCAAAGGGAAAGTTGGTAGAATTTTCCTACATATTTCATTTTCCACCTCATTCAATCCTGCCCAATATACACTCTTGACGAATCTGCCACTCTCATTCGTAAATACTTTCATCTCAAAAGTTACCATATTTTTAAACCCAGCTACCCAGCATTTATACCTATCGAATTCCTGTAATACAATCTCATACGGTCTCGACTTCTATTATTCTCTTCAGACATCCTATTTGCAGTTTTTCTACCTCCTGTCTTTCACATACTGCCCACACTTCAACTCCATACATCATTATTCTTCTAACACATACATCCAGAATATTTGTCCTCATTTTTATTGATTCCCCAAACTTTCCTTCCCATAGACACCTCATTCTTTCCATAGGCAGCCTAGATTTTTTCGCCACCATCATAACATGCATTTTGCATGTTCGATTTTGCGCCAACATGTATCCTAAATATTTATACTGTTTGATCCTTTCTAGTTTGTCTCCATTTACCTCAAAGATATATTTTTTACTATCACCTTGTCCATTCTTACAAACCGTCATTTTTGTTTTTCTACATCCATTTCTATCCCTCTTCTATCCATATACTTTTTCACTCTCTCTATCATATCCATCATTTCTTCCCTACTTTTGGCTATTCATACTATATCATCCGCAGAAGTTAGAGACTATATCTTCGTTACTTTGAATTACTCTCCACAAGTATCCTTATTTTAACGCACTTCAAACCATTCTGATATATTTTCTTCTAGTCTCGCTCTTAATTTCGTCCCCTCATACATTCCTCTTATAATTCTCTCTAAAATATCAATTTTCTCCATCTTCTACCACAATTTCCCTAGTTAGTAAGTAGTCTGAAAATTTAAAAATCTGAGCTTATAAAAATTAATGATGTACTCCAAATAGCTTAAAATTATCTTAAAGTTACCTCATGAAATGGATCAATCCTAATATTCCTCCCCGATAAGAATTGATCATGCGGAAAGACAATACTATAATTTTTCGCATAACTCTCGTGGCTGGTTTCCGTGATCCATGTCTTATCTGTACGCTGATTTGTATCGAAACGTCGTATATCGTAATTGAACATCGGCAATTCGGGCCGATATTTTGTCAGCCATATCGCCAATTGTTCCGCACAACCCGAACTCAGCATCATGCCCGCTGAATTGAAACCGCACGCATGATAAAGACCTTGAATTTTATGATAACACTAAGCTTGATAGAAACTAGAGGTGCGCAAAAATCGCCCATCCGAGTCCGCCCAGTCTCTAGTTGGGTGTTGGGCAGACTTTTCAGGCAGTTAGGGCGCTTAAGACTAGGATCTTTAGGGCTTAGGGTGGGCGATCCACCCGAGACTTTATGGACTCAAGGGCCTTAAAGACTTTTTTATCAACAATGAAAAATTTTAGCACAGACTCAGGCGCATCCTGAACTGAAAATGCCGACCTCTAATAGAAACTTGGCAGAAATTAGGACGATAATAGCTATCGTCCTATAGCATGCTAGGACGATAGGAGAGAGTTACGATAAGTGCTCTACAATTGTTCTACAATTTTATATATAAATTCAAATACATTTAATTGAATTCAAAAATGTTTGGTTGAAGCGCACGGTTGAAACGCATTTGGTCAAAGCTAACTGAAAGTATTACTGCGTTTAGCGCATTCAAATAAATTATCTAGTTACAAATCTGGTGACATTTAACAAATTTAAATCGGGATTTCCCCCAGCTAGCGTATTTCAAATTCAAAGTTTGGCGAGCAAATTAAAAATAATTTTATATTCTTTACTTACCATAACATTTAGGATCTTCGCCCAGCAAAGGTTTATGATCTGGTGTAAAGGATTCAGGCCCACATACGGTTGATTTAATTCCAACTGTTTCAAAAACTGGCACCAATTTAGATGCATTTTCAATATGTACGCCAAAAACCGATTTATCTAGATCGTAAAGACTGAATTGGAAATTATTAGGTACCTAAAAATTTTAGACTTTTTAAACCAAGCAAATATCAGTGATTAAACATACATCTTTTAGTATTACAGGATTAGGTTCATAGCCTCCCATTTGAATGGATTCACCTTGAATTCTATAATATATAGATGCGTCATGATCCCGTATATTTGGTGTACCTTTTGCTTCCGGAACACTTTCGGTTACGATATATGCATGTTTCATTGGTGATAGAGGGATTTCTACTCCAGCCATAGCCGCTATATTACGTGACCATGCTCCACATGAATTAACTACCTAAAATATGAATGGAACAAAAATATACTCTATTTTGATTATATTTCGAACCAAGAACATTTGACTATGGAGTAATCAAGTAGTAATCAAGTATTCATACAATAGCTACAAATTTGAATAATATTCTCAAAAACTAATTATTTTTTCTTACAATCTTTATGGTTTATGAGTTTTATTAATAGAAACACGTTACAAACATAACAATAATTACACACGCTATAAAAAAGCACCATATTATTTTCTATTATTTCTTTTTATAATACATATAATTTTCTCATTAAATCCACGCGCTTGCTTTTCCCTTCCTTTCCTTTCCAAAACGCGATTCCCAATTCCTCGCTATTTTTATCGCTTCTCTATTCTCATTCTTCACTATTATTTTCTAATTACTTATATAATTTTCTTTGCACTTCCAATTCCTTCTCTTCCTTCCTAAACTCGATTACCAATCTCTAATCACTTCAATCTGCCTAATGATACCAATCTTCGTTCTGTAAATCACATATCCTTTCTATATACCTGTTTTCCCATCCACTACTTCCCACTTTTCCCATCCAAAGGAATTCCCAATTATAAAGGGAATTCCCTTTACAATTCCCAAGACAATACTCTCCAACCATCCAATAATCTTCCATCCTCTCTGCGTTTACATGCAATAACCACTTATACTCCTTCCATTCCTATATACTTATACCTTTCGCTGAATTGTCTAGCCCTAATTTTTGTCTTTCATCCTCGCTTTTCTATGCTTTTCATTCCTTGTTTCACCTCTTCAATCAGGCATTTTCCTTCTCTTAAATTCCCTTCCCCAAAACAACATCGACCACCCAACCCTTTCTTTCAGAAACTTTTTCCTTTTCGTTTCCCTATTCAATACTCTTCACCTCTCTTCCATATTCATGAACATAAACCCCAAATACACTTCTTACCACCCTCTCTCCTTCATCCTTCTAACAAACAAAAAATAAGGATTCCTCCGGAAGCAATCTATGTTTCTGTCAAGTATTCAACATATTCACGAAAACATATTGTTCAATACACAAAAGGGTCAATTATCTCGTCAACTTTATTTTCTATATACCTGATGAAAGATATTAAAACTAAATACCATTATTAAACAATAGTACCTTAACAAATGGTTTTACCAGTGGCGTATTAAGACAAACATTCTCGTAATTTCTGGTTAATTTCACTTCCCCAAAACACCATCGACCATCCAACAGTTTCATAAGTATTTTCTTTCGTTTTTTTCTTTTGTACTTTCACCACCCGTCAACATTCATCCGCAAAATCCCCATATACATTTCTTATTACCCTTTCCTGTTCATTGTTCTAACAAACAAAAAATATGAATTCCTAGTTGTAATTTATTATTATTCACGAGAAAATATTGTTTCAATTCACAAAAAATGGTGAATTATTTGGTTAAGAAATTATAATTATTGTGAATGTTCTGTTGTTTCTTATTTTCTATATTCTAAATTTACACAAACGAAAAATATACCACTGATAAAAGATATTAAAACTAAATAGATCATTAAACAATAGTACACTAACAAATGCTATTTATTACCAGTGGCGTATCAGGATATAAATTCTCGTATAGGTTAGGTATTTATGGATTATCTACTAATCTAATATTCTACATTTTTTGCCAAGAATTTGATTGTTTGAACAAAATCTGTTATGAGGTAAAACATAAATATCTTTTCCGCATTTATTTTGATAGTTCCAACATCAAAAATTTCCACTCCAGAAATATATTTCGCTCTGGTTCTGGTACTATCCAATATTAAATTACTGATACTACAATTATAGGTCTTATTATTTGTCTCTCTTCTTCGCTTCTCTATGCTGTTCATTCTTTGCTTCATCTCTTTAGCCATTCATTCACCTTCTCCTAAATATTTTTTCCCCAATACACCATCGACCATCCAACCCTTTCATAAGCTTTTTTTCTTTTATTTCCCTGTTCAATAGTCTTCACCTCCCGTCTACATTCATCTACTCATTCCTCATATATATATTTCTTAATACCCTCTCCTCTTCATCCTCTTAATACACAAAAAATATGAATTCTTGTAGAAGCACCTCAATCTATGTCACGGTCAAGTATTCAACATATTCACGAAAACACATTTTTCAATACAAAAAAAGAGGAAATTATCTCGTTAACTTTATTTTCTATATTCTGTTTTATATTTTCTATATACTGATGAAAGATATTAAAACTAAATACATTTATTAAACAATAGTACTCTGACAATTGCTTTTACCAGTGGCGTATGAAAACATACATTCTCATAAATTCTGGTTAATTTCACTTCCCCAAAACACCATCAACAATCCAACTGTTTCATAAGTTGTTCCTTTCGGTTCTCTATTCAATACATTCACCAACCGTCTGTATTCATTCACACAATCCTCTTATACATTTCTTATTGCCCTTTCCTGTTGATTCTTTTAACAAACAAAAATATGAATTCTTATTTATAATTCATTATTCACGAGGAAATATTGTTTTAATTCACAAAAAAATGGTGAATTATCTAGTTAAGAAATTGTAATTATGGTGAATGTTCTGGTGATTCTTATTTTCTATATTCTAAAAGTACGCAATCGAATGATATACCACTAATGAAAGATATTAAAACTAAATACTATTATTAAACAATAGTACCTTAACAAATGCTATTACCAGTGGCGTATCAACACATGAAATCTCGTTAACATTAGGTATCTATGGATTATCAATAATCTCGTATTCAGTATTCTAACCTAGTATGCTATATACTAATCTAGTATTCTAGATACTAATCAGTATTCTACATCTACTAATCTAATATACTATGGATTATCTACTAATCTAGTATTCTTTATTTCTAGTATTCTATATTTTTTGGCAAGAATTTGATTGCTTGAACAAAATCTGATATGATGTAAAAATTAAATACGTTTACTGGATTTGTTTTGATAGTTCCAGCATCAAAAATTTCTACTGCAAAAATTTATTTCACTCTGGTACAATCCAATATTAAATTACTGACACTAAAATTGTAAGTCTTATTTTTGTCTCTCTTCTTCGCTTCTCTATGCTGTTCTCATTGATTGTCCCTCTCTTAAATTTTCTTCCCCAAAACACCATCGGCCATCCAACCCTTTCATAAGCTTTTTTTCTTTTGGCTCCCTATTCAATCGTTTAATCTCCCGTCTACATTCATCCACTCAATCCTCATATACATTTCTTATTACCCTCTCCTCTTCATCCTCTTAGCACACAAGACGTATGAATTTCTTTGGAAGCACCTCAATCTATGTCTCGGCCAAGTATTCAACATATTCACGAAAACATATTGTTTCAATAAACAAAAAGGGTAAATTATCTCGTTAACTTTATTTTCTATATACTGATGATAGATATTAAAACTAAATACCATTATTAAACAGTAATATCTTAACAAATTTTTTTACCAGTGGCGTATCAAGACATACATTCTCAGAATTTCTGGTTAATTTCGTAATTCCTCGTAATTCCAAAACACCATCCACAATCCAACTGTTTCATAAGTTTTTTCTTGTGTTTCCCTATTCAATACTTTCACCAGCCGTCTACTTTCATCCGCGCAATCATCATATACATTTCTCGTTGCCCTTTCCTGTTCATTCTTCTAACAAACAAAAAATATGAATTCCTAATTTTAATTCGTTTTTCATAAGAAAATATTGTTTTAATTCACAAAAAATGGTGAATTATCCGGTTAAGAAATTGTAGTTATGGTGAATGTTTTGGTGTTTCTTATTTTCTATATTCTAAAAGTACGCAAACGAATGATATACCACTAATGAAAGATATTAAAACTAAATACTATTATTAAACCTTAACAAATGCTATTACCAGGGCCGAATCAAGACATAAATTCTCGTAAAGGTTAGGTATTTATGGATTATTTACTAATCTAATAATCTATATTTTTGGTAAGAATTTGATTATTTGAGCAAAATCTGATATGAGGTAAAAATTAAATACTTTTCCGCAATTAAATACTTTTCCGCATTTCAACTACAGAAATTTATTTGGCTCTGGTTTTGGTACGATCCAATATTAAATTACTGACACTACAATTATAGGTCTCATTTTTGTCCCTCTTCTTCGATTCTCTATGCTGTTCATTCTTTGCTTCATCTCTTTAGTCATTCATTGTCCTTCTCTTAAATTTTCTTCCACAAAACACCATGGACCATCCAACCCTTTAATAAGCTTTTTTCTTTTGGTTCCCTATTCAATACTCTTCACCTCCCGTCTACATTCATCCACACGATCCTCATATATATTTCTTATTACCCTCTCCTCTTCATCCTCTTAACATAGAAAAAATATGAATTCCTTTGGAAGCACTTCAATCTGTTTAGGTAAAGTATTCAACACAAAATGGTGAATTATCGGGTTAACAAATTATATTTATGGTGAATGTTTGTAGTTTTTTATTTTCTATATTCTAAAAGTACACTAACGAATGATATAACACGAAGAAAGGTAATAAAGCTAAATGCCTTTATTAAACAATAGTACCTTACCAAATGCTATTGCCAGTATTGTATCAAGACATAAATTCGCGCAAATGTTAAGTATTTATAGATTATGGCAAGAATTTGATTGTTTAAACAAAATTTGATATCATCGAAAATTGCGAATCATGTATGAGAGACTACAAAGGTAGAAAAAATTCCGATGAACATTTTGGGTGGATGGCCATTTCTGCTATAAGGTATTAAG
>WYDF02263830.1:0-18879 GCA_009867245.2 Adranes taylori
TAATTCAAGTATATAAATAAACGTCTAGCTTTGTCTGTCCGTCTGTCTGGGACGCTTTTGATACATATATATATATATATACATATATATATATATATATATATATGTATATATATAGTATTACTTTTACGCCGTACTTTTACGCTACTTGTCTAACTAGGTGTATAATTAGTCCGAAACTGCTTAAAGACGTTTAAGAGATTGAAATTGACTTAAAATGGCCAGGTACAGGGAGATGCATTTTTGGAATTTGGTGGAAGTCTTCGTCAGTACCTTCTGCTTTCAGACCAAAGCTTACTATGTGCACCACCCGGCTTGTTTAAATCAATTTGAAAATTATTTATTTGATTTTTATTTTATACGTATAATTTGTATAATTGTATGCCTGCGATATTTCTCGATCTTATGTTATATGCTACAGTTTAAGAAACCGCTGACGGTGAAACAATCTATTAGGATGGCGATTAATCTAAACAATTAAGTATTTGTGTTTTTAGGGACTTGTACAATCAAATTAACTTTATCCACCCCTTTATGTAGACCATCTCTAGCGTTAGCCGTCCTCGCTACTCCATAGGTTTACGAAATTAAAGTAATTAAAAAGTAATACTATGTATAAGCTTAATTTCGCCCCACCTATGGAGTAGCGCGAGCGGCTAACACTAGAGATGGTCTAAATACATGGGTGGATAGGGTAACTTTAATTCTAAAAGTCCCTAAAGACACAAATACCGAATTGTTTGGATTAGTGGCCATACTGATGATGGCCGTCTCATTTTCAGTGGCTTCTTAAACCTGCATTTAATAACATAAGATCTAGTAATATCGTAGGCATACAATTATACAAATTATACGTTTAATAAAATCAAATAAATTATTTTCATATTGACGTAAACAAGCCTGGTGGTGCATATAGTAAGCTCTGGTCTCATAAGCCAGTACTGTGATCTATATACAAAGCAGAGGGTACTGACAACGGCTTCTACCGAATACCAAAAATGCATCTACCCTGACCTGGTCTTTTTAAGTCAATTTCAATTTCTTAAACATCTTTAAGCTTTCTGTTCAATATACTTCGTATATTATTATAAATATAACAGCATATTTTTTGCTTAAAATTGGAATAACGTTATCAAATACAACAAGGTCTTTTTTTCAGCGCTCCACATTTCAACCACTCTTCATGTTCTTTTGATATTAGCGGATGCAAATAAAGTTTTTACAAAGTCACATTTATTTGCTGTAGTCGCATTACTACGTGTGCTACTGTAACATAAGAGTGAGGATTAGGAACCTCTAACTGCACATATTTCAATATTCTTTTACTGGAGTCAATAAATAATCCCCATTCATTTAAAATAAGCGTCCGGTTTGTTTATTAAATTTGGAACTTTATTACAGTAAACCAGATTTTTTTCTTGAAATAATATATTGCAAAATATTTTCTTCGCTGTTCACATAGAAAGTGTCTGACCTACCAGCAGCAAGTAATTTCTTTTCCAGTAGTCAAGAACCCAACGACTTAGTCGCATCTTTAAGAAAATTGAAATCCTTAACTTTTAGCTTGTATTTTTTAATATTTGTTTAATTCAACAATAAAAAATCTTTATAAAATTTTGTGACAAATAATGTTACATTTTATGCCCCACAAAAGGTAAACCAATATTTTAGGATAGTGGTCTTCGACATGTGTTCCGCGGAGTATAAACTTATAGTATAAGCTGAAGCGGCCCTTACACGATCAATATTATTGACAATATCAGTATTGTAAATACAGTCGTTTACTCCTTGAGGCTACCGTCAATATCGCCATACCCTACACGGTCAATATTATTGTCAATAATTGTATCATTGACAGTGCTCAGTACGTTTGTTTCCACCATTCGGACAAGTGAAATTCTCTTTCCAAGTGAATTTTTGTGACATTGTGTGTTTTGAAAACATGGACAATCGAAAAAAAGGTTGTGTAGGCATAGTTATGACTATCGAAAGTATTTGTCGAGTTCAGCGAAATCGATGGATAAAAGAGTGGTTGAAAAAATGTGAAGAATATTCTCATATGAGGCTGCTGAGGGAAATCAGATTGATACATGAGGAAGATTTTCACAATTATTTCTGAATGAAGGAAAGGACGTTAATAAAATTCTTACAGATGATGGACCACTCTGGCAGAAAACAAGAGACGTTCCTACTTACCTAATATATAAGTCTGTCATTGCACCGAACCTCTTAACTACCTATATGAAAGTAGTTAGCATGACAGTAGAAGTAGGGAAATGCATATTGAATATATTAAAGCAAAACATGATAGTAATTATTTATTTATTAAGCAGCAAAAAAATACAACAAGAAATAAGGCAATCCAAATTCAAAATCCTCAATCTGTGAAGGTGTTGAAAAAAATCGTCGCTGATAAATCCTGATGTTGGATGTTGATTAGTTGGTTGAAGGATGAAGTGCTGCCAGGACTTGTTCCCGGTTGTATGGTACTTAGAGGACTTGGACACTGACATACTTCATTTATTTTTACGGAATTGCGATGTAGAGTGCCCAAGCTTGCTTCAAAAAGCACGTCATTTATTGCTTTCTCAGCAAATTGTCTCTGCTTGGCATCCAAAGTGAGCAGTTTTTCTCCCCAAGCTCCCCAAGTGTTTGCTATAGTCGGTATGTTGCTGTCAGGATTCGCTGAGTTTTCGTAATATCAACATGCCTTTCATAGAAGCTCATTTTGTTTAGCAAGTGGACCTTGCGTTCTAATTTTTTTATTTAGAGGAGTTCAGCGAGATGCTGTTGGGGGGATGATCGAATATACAGATGAATTCCATACCAGCTGAAGACGCTCGCTAATTAGTCCACTCTCTTCTTCGTCTTCGGAATCGGTATTCGTAGATCGGTATCTGAAAGCACGAGGTTAAATTTAATAATTCAATGAATGTAATACTGGCAGACGTTTTTAAATTTCTTCTTCATATCCACCAAACTAACTTTACACCTACATCTAATATAATAATCAACTATGTACATTTGTAGAACTCTTTAACCTTTAACTCTTTTAACGTATTATGTTTTTAGTTTTTCAGTTTCCCACAACATAGAATGTCCATGCAGTAGGTTTGTACACCTCAATCTTCCTTAGTTCTTTCCTGAAGTTGGTTCTTAGGCTGTTTATTTTCTTCTCTATATCTTCTCTTTTGGCCCCCGACTTTATTCTCACTAAAAAGGGGACTAGGCGGTCTATCGCAGCAACCCTAGCTGTTTTATTACTGTATTTACGGTTCTCGGATTCTCGGGTCTCAATTCACAGAGACAGTTCAAGTTGCTCAATATAGATCTGAAAGGCTTCGTCTTCCGGGCGTTCAGTCCCCTCGTCACATACATTATTTCTTCCACCTGACTCGTTTACCGCTTCAAAGTCTTCAGACATCGTCTCACGGTCATTCATATAATCCATAATACTTCGTAAAGAGATTACTTCCGTTCCCTACGAAAGCGCTGCAACATCTGAGTATTGACAATATTATTGACGTCCACCGCTAGACGCTCAATAATATTGATAATATCCCCTCCACTTTTAAATATTGACGCCCCGTGATCAGAAATATGGGTTTCATCAATATCGCTTCAATATCGACCGTCAATACTCTTTTTTCACCTTACATGCTCAATATTATTGTCAATATCATACCTTAGTGTCAATATTATTGATCGTATAAGGCCTGCTTTATAGTTCTAAGGGTTCCATCAATCGAGAAATTGTGAAGATAAATATAATAGCCAATCAGAAAAACGTTTAGGACAGTCCCTGTAGTGACACAAATATGCGCTTAGAAGTTATTTCAATGCTTTATTTCTACCAATTAAATTTGTCAATTAAATCGTACAGCCATGTGAATATTAAACATTACTCTATTTGCGTTTATAATTATTGGTTCCATTGAATATACGGTACGTAGGAATATAAGGAATGTTCTTTTTTAAATATTTTAACAACAGATAATTGCAAAAGTATAAATGTTGTATATCTGTTATCGATATAGGTACATCTGTTATCGTTATAAATAACTTTGTAAGCGGGAAGGTTTTTTTCTAAACACGATTCCACAATCTTCCAAAATTATCAAATATTTCGATTATATCCGTAAAACGTTCGCATCGTAAAAACAAATTAAATGATAAAGAAATCAGATAATTAAAGTAACAATAGGAATAAGCCGACGTTGTTTGTGATATCAATATGTGAATTGGTACCGACATAAGGTCGTTGAGCAGTATGATCCGAAATGCAATTGTGAAGCACACTAACTGTAGGAGATGTTGGGGATATTCACCATACATTAGTCTATGCAAGAAGAAGGTGTATTGACTACGATATTGCTCTCACTGAAGTCAAAGATAAGAAAGCGGTTCTCAAAGATGGGACGTTTGGATGTCTGGACTTGTTAATGACGCTCCGTACATAGTCCAAAGGATTTTTAAATCTGGACTGTTAGGAGGTAAAAATTCTTTGGACCAAATGTCGACAACTAATTTTGCACCAAATGACTTGTGTGCGCGGGCGCATCGTCCTGCTGGAAACATATGGGTTTCCAGTCGATACAGTTTCCATCCACAGCTTCATCACATTTATCAAGCCATGCAAAAAACTTCTTTTGTGGCATTTCCCCTGTGTTAAAAAAATGCGGTGGCATGACATCATCTCTCACGGGACACAACACTTAACACGTGAACATTCGCCGGAAATTTTGTTCTGGACATGTTCAGGATCATGGGCGAGCCAACGATAATTCATTCGATTGATTTTCGCATCGACAATAAAAACACTTTCGTCGGAACAATACCTGAGGAGTCCGCTGTCATTGTTTCGTAAAGAACACATAACAGGTTACAGCGCACAACTCGCTGTTTTCTTTGCAGCTTCTAAAAGCATCTGTTTCACTTTAATTGTATAATATTTTCGCCCACACCGACATCGGACTACAATTTTCGAATCTGCTGCCCTGGATTCTCAAAAATCAGCTACTGAGCCCGTTGAATGATTTCGGGTGTCCTGACAACACAACGCGGTCCTTCGAATGAGTTTTCCTTGCCGGTGGTGCAAAGCTTTCGCTGGACTTCTCCGACCCGTTATATTTCGCGACCACATCATAAACAGTCGATCTTCGGTACCCGAAGAATCGAATACTTTCTATTGCTGAGCGCCCAGCGGGAACACTATCGATAATCGCGGCTCTTCGATTCTACTGCGCACTTTGTTTCAACATGGCGACTGTTTTGAGGTTATGCATGTTTAGTACATAGATGCCAATTACGACGCTCAGTAGGGGAAAACAGAAAGCCTCGGACCAAGCTCACAGTGTGAAACATGCGGCGTGAAAAGAGTCAAAATGAGAGCTTTGCCGACTAACTCAACATGCATTTAGATGAGCAAAACAAATCTAACTTATTGCGTGACGAGCTCACAAATTCTATTTCGAAACAGCTAATTGTATGACTGATTGACCATCTTGGATTGATCCAAAATCCAAGATGGCTGCCATCAGCTAATGATTTCAGGTTATGTATGCGATAAGAATAATGCAGATTCTTGCATTCTTGCCTAGATGTTGCATCGTAAATCCGTCGCTAGATGGTGTTGCGTGGTTGTGTTCAGAAATAATGCATGCATACAGGTGGTACCCGCTTGTAAATATACAGGTGTTGGTCATATTAATAGAAAATGTAAATAAATATATATTTTTTAAAGCTATCTTTAGTACTGTACGTAAAATATTTTTAAGCTACAAGCGTTTGCTCTGCATGTCGGGGACTCCTTCGAAGGCTTGTTGGACGCCTTGGGAAACTTCGGAGACTACACTGGGGGGCTCTTTTGGGAACCTTTCGGAAAAAATGTATGATGCGGTGGTGATTGTCTTTAAACTTATGATGCTGACAAGACAGTCCCCAAAATAGTGCATAAGTGTGCGTTCAAAACATAGTGTTGACGTTGAAAATTTAACGTAACCGTACCTCTATCCCTCTTAACTTATTCGAATCTTAAAGAAATTTATTTAATTTTCCATAAAAATTGCTGAAAATGAGGAAAATACATGTAAAACCTATTTTAGTAGTGTACATAATAAAACAAAGTAGATATTTCCAATGAATTAGAATAAAAAAATATGGGGTTTACTAATAAAAAATCAACCTACATAATAACTCAAATGGGATTAATGGACAAGGAAAATAGATATTCCTATGAAATAAATTATTAGTTTCAGAGATTACGTATAAGTTAAAATTTATTTGGATCACATCCAATGTAGTGGTAATAATGAATAAAATAATCGGATATTGGACAACTATGAATTTATTAAATTTTAGGTCTTCCACATCTAGGTCTTCCTCAGGACTAAAATCAACAAAAAATTATTAAAAACTCTATCCTTTTAGACCGGTTATGTCAAATGGTACAGCATATGGTTTAATTAATAATAATGTATGTTATAAAGACCATCACTAATTTCACAAACAATTGTGGACGTCAAGACCTTATCAACAGTATAGTAAGTAATTAGTACAATCATGGATGAATCTGGACTAATGAGTCACTTCCTCAACTTTTAAAAAAACTAATAAAATCTATATCTATAAACTAGAAACCTTCGGCAACCGTGAGCTGATAAAAGCGGTATCTCACGGTTGCCGAAGGTTTCTAGTGGATAGATATAGATTTTAAAGTTGTTTTTTAAAAAATTAAGGAAGTAGCTCATATAGTCCAGATTCATCCATGGTTGTACAAATTAGTTACCATACTGTTGATAAGGTCTTCACGTCCGCAATTGTTTATATAATTAGTGATGATCAATATCCGATTATTTTATTCATCATTATTACGTATAAGAAAAATTTGTATTAGTCTTGAGCAGATGATAGACGAAATGTATGGAACAAGGAGATCTGTGGAACAGATTCTCTTCAACGGATGATAGATAGAACTTAAAATTCAGAGCATGCACAATAAGGTGTGTTGATTTCCAGCGCATAAGTGGAATAATAAAGCTAAATGTTGACTAGAGCGAGGAGACTGAGAACCCCCCTACGCTGTAGGGGGTCTTATATAATAGGCAATATAAGAAAAGATGGGTATAGACAGATAATATATAATCACAACAAATAAATTCAAAACAGGTGCAGCAATACAGAGATGTTTCGCCCTAGTACATAGCATGTATAATAATAATGCTAAACAATGTAATCGATTGAAATTTATTTTCAATGAAACACATATATATTGCTAAATCATATTTTTTATTAAATATTAGATTTTTTATTAAATGAATTGATTATTTATGTCTTCTTCAATGTTAGGTATCGTATTCCACAAATGAAATCCTACTAATCCAATGCAGTACTCTGCATTTAGATCTAGATCGATAGGAGGATAATAGTCTGCAGTTAGTACGGAACTATTGCTTTTCAATGTAAACGTTTGCGACATGTTGGTGATAATGTTTGTTTTTCTGTATCCGATAAAAGTCTCAAACACACTTGTTCGCACTTGAAGGAATTATATGACTGATATGAATCATGATTATATCGAATCTCACTAGCTCTTAAGTACTCCACGAGCTCGTTTGGAGGTCGAAGGTTTCCAAATGAATCGAAATATTCAACAAGATTTCCATTCTATCTATACGTGACCCAATGCTTTCCTGGTCCTCGCATAGATTCCAAATTTAAAACTGCACACTCGTTTCGATGCGGTGGAATTTTCGGTAAAATATCTCGCAGACACCACGAAAGTTTTTAATATGTTTTGCCACTTTCCGAATATCACCATCCGTTAGCGCTCATTGAGGTAGTGAGTTTTTTTTATTGTATGGACGTAAATATAATCCTAAACCCTTGCGATAAGTAAACTGGTTTTTGTCGACAAAAAGTATCCACCTGTACATCTATTTTGAGATTGTACACTATTGAAATACACGATGTTAAGTTCCAATCCAAAACAATATTTCGTCACCCTGCGTGATTCTCACAGAGCTCAAATTTTACATATCCCAAAATTAAAATCTTAATTGACTCTCAATCTAGTCGATAGCTACATCAGAATTCTAAATTTCAAAATCATTATCTAAATCAAACTCAAATTTTCAAATGAATATCCAAATCTCAGTACGTTACAAAATCCCATTCATATCCACACATAAATCAAATCCCCTTACTTTTTTTATTATTATTCCCTTAGTCAAAACACCCCCTTATATAAATTTAGACAATAAGGGTAATTACCGTGATGAATGCTCTATGTCCCTCAAATCTCTAGAAGATTATCTCTAATTAGGTAGATAATACCTACCTTCAAAAATGATCTCACATTCATTACATAAATTTTTTCAAAAAAACTTTAAAATGAATGTGGGTTGTGAAGTAGCAACATCTCCAGCATCTCTGGGTCTCTAAACCCTTTTAACATTTTCAAAATGAACAAGTGAATGAAGATTAGCTACTGAAGGTAGCTAACTCCGGCATAGATTCTAACCGAAAATGTAACATTAAATAGATACATGTTCGAACCAGCGTTTTTCCGAACCAGATCCCGTCACAAATGTGAAGATGTTGCGCTCGACTCTACGTGAGTCCAAGCGAAGTAGATGTCCCCGCCGTGCTGATGTACTCCGCGAACCTACTGGTGGCTCATTCTATGAGGCTCTCCGTTTGCAGGTCTTAGGTGTTATTCTTATTTCGTTGATTCTGGACCGGGCTCCTCCAAACTGCTGCTTACGACTCAGGAAATTCTGTTTAATTGATGCATCTCACAACGAATTCACCATAATTTACTGCATCGGACTTCAGTAGCTACCTAAGCTCATACCGAGGAGACTAAAATGGTTGTACGAAATATTTTACTAACATGTCCAATAAATTGAAGTAACATTTTTCTTAATTTCATCTTTTTCTCAAAAGTATTATTATGTCGATGATAAACTTACCCTTGTTAGGCCTTCCGGTACTTAATTATTCAATTTATTATGGCCTATGTCATTGATTTATCAAAATATATTCGTGATTTATTACCAATATGGCGTAATGTACTTCGCATTTCTTAAAATGCGGATATTCGTAAATTTTCATTTTTTATACTCCTATTTGGTGTTCTACAAAATCGCGACCAATCTAATTTCCGGAACGACACCTGTCCCACTTTCCAACTTGCTAAACCTTTTCAGCCTTGATTTAGAGGCTCTTTACCATTATCCTTCACTTACATAATGTCTTCATAGGAACTATTATTTTCAATTAACATTTTTAATTTTATTTGTAATTTTCTTGAATTAATCTCCCTATTTCAGTGGGAAACCAAATTCGTATTGCCTATTTCGCATTTGTCTTAAGTGAATTACGCATATAAATACTTGACATACCGTGTTTGCTTTCACTCCTAACAACTTTATTGTAGCTCGAATCATTCACTTTCTATTTAGGACTACTGAATAGTTGTGTTTACGCTTATATTAATTCCGAGGTTAGTAACATCAACCAAATATTATTCATGGAAATTTTATTATTTATGGAACTTTATATATACTTCATTAGCTGGATCTTATCAAAAGCTTATTTTTTCTATACTTCACAGTTCTTCTTATAAAACTATTTGTATTGTTAGAGTTATGAATAAAAGCTACTTAATTTCGCCTGCATACAGAGCTAGCACATTTGTTAATTCCTGAAGGGCTTTCAGCTAATGGATAATATTTGTAAAATTATTTTCTAATACGAATTGTTTTCCTCTGTCACTTTAAAGTACTCTGTAATTGCAGGGTAAGTTATTTTAAGTAATTTTCCATGTTAGGTTAAGCTAATATTTCTCGTCTCTATGTGGTGAATCAATATTCTATTCCAAGTTACCCGTTATAGTACTAAAGCACTGTATTTACATTTGACAGGAAATATACAACGTATTTTGTAATGCTCTTTAAACTTATGAAGGTATTACTTAAAAACTCTCCACTGTTACATAGTATTCTGTAGAATGATTGAATTTCCATTTGAGTAATTAGTCTATATATTTTTCTAATTTTATGTCCTTGGTAAACAAATTTGAACTTTTTGTGCAAGATGGTCCGGAAGAAAGGTGTCTATTTGTTTCCCAATTAAGTACACGTGTGAAGTTAGCCATAAACTCATAAAAAAAACTTTAGAATACCAACGTAGAGAAGCGAAATTAAAAAAGAAATTCATATTGGCCCCCAACTTTTTTACAAAATTTCATTGCATATATCAAATGTGCAAATGTGCTTTAATATACGTCCTATAACAAGTGCGCACTTCATACGTGAGGTCAGACATACCTTTCAGAAGCAACTTTTTTTTGTCAAATTATGAACGTACCATTATCAAGAGCAAACCAGATTTTGAAAATATCATTATTTTCAGAACTTTACAGAAAAATTCTTATGATGCATTTTATCAGATGGAATCAGATTAACAATTTTTATGAAAAGTTCTGCAAATAATTGCATCTTCAAACTTTGGCATGCTGTTGATAATTGTATGTTCTTAATGGCTATTTAGTTAATTTTGCAAAAAGGTTGCTTCTGACCCCAACCTATTCATCGAACATGAAAATTCTACTCATATTTTTGCTGGAAACGTTGCTTCCTCGTATATGTAGGTTTCAAAAACATAGTCGCAAAATTCTGTTAGGCAATCGTCCATAGGAGGAAGTATTGCCATTAAGTGGTTTGGAAAACATCGTCTACTTTTTCCGGTCTCAAAATAGGAAGACCAAGGAAGCACTTTAAAAACCGGCCCGTTTTAGATTTGGATCAGTACTCTGGTGAAAGGTCAAAAGATTAAAGCTTTCTATGCCAGCTTTAGCCTAAATGGTAACGGCATCCTTTGAAAGTTGTTTGTTCGAATATTGCTTGCGCGGCTATATAAACTGACTTTACAAAGTCCATAAACATTTGAGCAGTAGAAAATATTAGTCCTATTTTGGAGCAGCTACTTATATTTGGTGTATGTTTCTTTCGTTTTATCGGGCAGAAGGAAAAAAGCAAGTGGTACATACGAATCGTAATACATAGCATGAAATGTAAATATTTGACAGAAATATTTCGAACAGCTTTTAAATGTGCCATCTACTACATACACATTTGTTGAATGACAGAAAACGCGCAATTTTTGTTTGTCGGAAATCCCAAAAGATTGTTTTCACTATCATTAACTAATAAAGAGTTCTTACTTGCATTGGTTTTAACTTTAATATTGGTTACAGCAGCAAAAGTTTCTTTAATTGTTTTAGGCAGTACATGCACAGAAGAGCGGGCATTGCGCGTGGTTCTTTTAACCAAAAGTAGATCTTGTGTTAGTGAGGTATGTCGGCTTTATTCAAAGCAAAATGGAGCAACTTTGCGAGTCTGGCACAAATGTCTTCAGTAGTTTTTTGTTTTAAATTGTTACTTAATTTCCGACGTTCTATCTGATTTCCATCACTTATTTGGCGGTTGTGCGGAAAGGGACCTTCTAATATTTGTTGACTTTTGTCTATTTTCTAAAACGATTTGCAACATTTTGTTTTGCTTCATGTCTATGGATCTATTTCCTTTTCTATTAATAATAAATTTTTACACTTTTCACTTAATATTACTTCCATTTTTTATGTTTAACACGATTATTAAAAAGGCGACAACGATAATGATAATGTATAGCAAAACGAAAACAAATTCAAACTATGGCAATTCCAAGTAATTATGATCCTCACATATACGCGACGCAATTTACGTATGGAACTAAGACGACCTCGGACGTAACTAACATTCTTACTGGTCGGTTTTAATAACTTTGGGACGCAATTTATCTCTACCGAATCCCCATCCAATGACAACTTGCTTCTTAGTATTCCAACTCTACATATATAAAAAAAAATGAACATTTCTATCTCGTTAATTTTAACCTTTAGAGATTGTTCGTTTGTATCATGTAAGACATATAACAGTTCAATATGATTTTGTGTCGTTACTTTAAGAAAACACTCTGTATATAATTTCAATAATTAATTGTACATAGTAGAAATTATATTTATGTAAAGTGGCAGCAATTTCATTAACCTAAAATGCTGTTCTACAAAATGTAAAATGTGAATAACAAACTTGCTACTGTTGTTGTGTAGTATATATTTTTTATTTATTTGGACCTACCTCGTATATTAAGATAAAACAGTTGAATAATCATTTTAAAATTTAAATAATGAAATTAATTGTTCTATATAAATTATTTTGCGTACGCTTCAATAAATTGTTTTTTAAATAATTTTAATAGGTTAATTAGCGAGTACGAAATATATAAACATTTATTTTAAAAACATTTGAAAAGTGTAATTATATGCTAAAATAGAAATATTTCTTTTAAATAGTTTTAAGTATTTTTCTTTAGATAATAAAAATTGGAATCTTTTAAAAAGCATTCAGAAAAGAACGCATTTATAAGCTTACATATAAAAATCTTTCTGTCGTAAGTTCTTTAGTCATTCTTTTCACACTTGAGTCCTTTACATTACATTCATAAAACGTTAAACTTGTGCAATTTTACCGATTTAGTTGTTTAATTAATAGATATAGTTTATTATAAATAAACATCTCTAATTTCATAATCCCAACGTATACTCGCTCATATCAAAATTAAGAATCCTAACCTACACGACTCTCGCAGAAGCGGATTACTTTTAGTTGATTATTCAACACTTCAATCTCCTTTGTGGATACGCTTGAGCGAATTCTCAGTACAGATGAATTTTTATATGTCTGGAGCAGTTCGATTTTTCGTTAAACAATTGAATTTGCTTCTCTCTTAATGGATAAGCCAGAGAGAATTTATAGTATTATAATATTTAAAATTTTATTATAGCTATTATTTTTATTAAATTATAGCTTTTATTCATAACATTTACTAATTCAATTTCATTGCAAACAAGACTCATTTTACTAATAAATAAGCCGCGTCTATAATTAAATAATTTCGACACGATTCCCATCACTTTCTTTTCTTTGCCTTGAAGCTATAATAATTACCGTGCTTAAATATTTTCTAGTGTAATATATTGTATCTACATTAGATATTAATAGACGCTCAGAATTTTCAATTTAGTTATTGAGCTGGACACCCTAAGCACATTAATCTAGTACTATGAAAATGCTAACAAAATTAAGGATATCGATGCAACTTGCTCTAATATTTTGGACATAAAATGTGACACTGCCAAATTTGTACGCAAATGATTAAATTAAAAGCAGAATCGTAATACTTTACTGAGTGAAAATTGATTGAAATATGTGACATTTCAATTGACAAAGGTAGTTGATAATACTTGTAGGTGTGCTTAAAAGAATATTAGAAGTTGAAAGATCAACGCCAGCAGAAATAGTAAGGAATGAATGTTGGCAATTTCAATATGTGAAAGAGAGGTAAGGAGGGACGAAAATGATAGAATTGTAAAAACAGTGTTTTGGAAAAGTTGGAAAGGTGAAAAGAAAGGGGCAAACATAAGCGTGTGGAAAACGGGAAAAAGAGTGCGTATGAATGGATATGGTGGTCGAATGAAAGATAGTTTGAGAAAATGTGGGATGCGGAAAAGAGTATGAATGAAGTAGAAATTGATGAGGATTAGAGACACCTGATACAATATGAGACATAGATATATCATGAATAGTGTACAACAGCACAGATAACGGAGGTTACAATTGAGGAATAAACAGTTTAGGTGTGGGAGGTGAGGAAAGGATTAAGAGAGGTGTCAGGGTTAGCGAAATGATGGTTAATTGGCTTTAATTAGGACTACTCAGATCTATTTGAATTATTAAGATGATCCTAACTGGGCTGAACCTGGCGATAGTGATTCTGATAGATTTGAAAGTGAATCGGTCATATAAAATTTGGGAACAATACTTGCACGAACTGAATTGAAACTGAAGAAAATAAATATGAGGAATAGAATGGAATAGAGGTAAAAAAGACGATGATGAGCAACCCAGTTCTCGTTCAGCTAAACTATTAGAGCAACCACAAATAATTACATGCCCTTTAAACTCCATCAATGAAATCCCTAGATACTTCTAAATGATATTTGTAATAACCCAACGGCAATAAAAGTATTTCTAAAATTGTTTCATAAGAGTTTGTATACGTTTATTGCTTATTGAATGATGGTGTAAAAAAGTTTGAAATGTAGGATATGGTAATGTAGCATATGAGAATGTAAGATATGTGGAAAAGAGGTAGAAACTTGGGAACATTGGATAGATACATGTGAGGAATTAGTTTGGCCTGAAGGTGAAAGAATGAGTGTGGGAAATTGGAGGATTTGTATAGGTCAGAGAGTGACAAATACGCAAGTATGACATTAATAAGAGAATGATAGATAATGATTCAAAAGGATGTTGCCTTTTTTGTGTTTGTTTCGTTGTTATATATATATATATATATATATATATATTGAGGGCTTTTATATTTATATATTGGGCTTTTGCTTGTAGTTTGGGTTTTTATTTTTTGTTAATTGTGTTTAAGGTATTCTATTGTTGTACAAATGTAAGACTACAAGATATCCAGAAAAAGAAAAAATTGTGCTTCTTACTGGTATCATGCTCGTAATGTCATATTCTTATGTTTAATGTAGGGCAGAGGGTCGTTCTCTCTGACGTGACATGGATGAAAGGAGACTTTTATATGGGTTAGGGTAGCAATCCCCTGCTCACAATTATAGGTACCCGAACTCCTTTGTTATTTTATAAGATAGCACTTTAGTTTAGCAACTTCTACCAAAGTTATTAATTGAATAATTGATGCGGAAATATCTAATCTAAATCCCCGAGTTAGTCCACTTAATTTAGAATAAAACACTAGGCCGGACCACCGCCAAGTTGGACATGCCGTTTAGATTAAATTGTGCCTTTCGTGGCAGAGTAATTACTGGTAACAATCCTTAACGATCGTCATGAACTTTAATAATTCAGGCGGCATAAATGAAACAGTTATTAAACCTAATTAACTTGTATTGGTCGTTAAAAATGTTTATATGCAATCCAATGACATGCTCATTCATTCCCATACGTAAAATAAAATAATCAACGCTTTGCAATTAATAAAATAAATCAACACTTGAATAAAAGTGACATTATGATTTGTTTAGTTACTTCAAAGAAATGCTAAACTAGATACTTACAGATTTTGCAGCTGTACACAAACTATCTATTATTCTAGCGTAACGCACCATTATCTTAATTATTTATTTGTATTTCTTTTGGTTTTACCTTGAACAAACTTGTTACTAATTACACTCGACTTTACGTTATTCATCAAAATTATACTAAGTTAATTTATCTGAATTATTCCCAAAAATATTAATACTAAGTACCGCGCTACCTTAGACGAATGCATAATAAAATACTATGATTTATAAATTTATGATCACACTTTAATTAGACGTGAATTTATTTTTTAATTTAATTATTATTCTAATATTATTTTATTCCGCATTATTATTTCGCTACATAGTTTGACATTATAACGTTTGGCAGACGCCAAAATTAATATAGCCAAAATAAATTATACATCTCAGATCCCCTTCCACATATCGATATGAATACTTTTAGTCATGATTCATTTGTATCTAATTAGCGCATTCTAGAATATTTTCTATAATACCTGAGTGACAACGGTCAATGGACTTTGGTCTCATGCATAACTTCTATGTACAATTGATTTGTTTAAGATAAAATTTATTAGCGAAGGGTATAATCAATAACTAATATTTATCTTCGTACTTTGATCATCAAATAGATCTATAGTAAGTTACCCGATGACTCTTCCCTTATCTAAAATTTTATTTACAATGCTAAACCTTTTATGGCGTCTAATTATTTTAACGTATTCATCTCATTTGTGAGTACTTAATGCCCAATCCTTTTACATCAACTTAAACAAGAACGTGGACAAATCTCCACGTTGCAATATAACGTCTTACCTAGTATATAGTGTTACTGGACCAATCACGTTTCAATGGGAAACTCTGCTTTAAAAAGTGCAATGTCAAGAGACAGATACAAACTGCTTCTATCAAAAATATATTTTAATCTTCCAAAAATACCTAACAACTGCAGCAAAGTTTATTATGTTGAGAAACTGATGTAATGTTTCAAACCAAAACATTTCAACGCATTAAAACACACTCAGTACTTCAGTCCATGGACGAAAGTATGGTAAAGTTCAAGAGACGTTCATGTTTGCTATTGAAATCTATAAAATGAGGTATAAAACTGTGTGATAGAAGCAATTGCCTTACCGGATATGTATATGATTTGAACGTATTTAGCGGTAAAGATAAAGGGCAACCTGAAGGCGCTCATTACTTGGCGAACAAGTAATAAGAAAATTGGCATCTTCAATAAATCAAAACGATGTTGTATTATTTTTTGATAGTTGTTTCGTTTATTACGACTTTGCCGTGAGCTTACTATAAAACGTTACCATTTGCAGCTGTAGGAACTTGTATTATAACAAGAAAACATGTTCCCATTAATATAAAATTAGTTCACAATAAAGCTGAATTTCATTGTGCAGATGACGGTGTAATGTTTACAAGATTACAAGATACAAACGAGGTATTGCCAATGAGTAACTGTTATACAAACGGAATATGTGAAATTACTAGAAGGCAAAAGGACGACAAGAAATCTGTTGTCAATTGTTCGGAAATCATATCCGCCTATCCGGCAGGATCAACTTATACGATCGAAACCAGGAAAGTGATGGAAAAAAGTGTTTTATAAAATACTGATGACGAAACTGGCAGGCGTAAATAGACGATTTTCTTCTGGAAGGCCTTCAAAGAAGCTATATACGTTTATAAATATCGGAGATCATATCCTTATAGTGCAGAGTCAAAGAAAATGGTTTAGATGCTCTAGTAACCAAGTAGAAAAAAGAACCTCAACTGTCTGTTCCTCGTGCGGTGTTGCATTGTGCAATGACTGTTTTACTCCATAATCTAATAATAAATATATTTTTCCTTTATTTACATTTAATTGATTTAGCTACTCCATAAACGCTATGTCTATTTCGGTATATAATCCCATGTGAAAATGCTATTGCTAAATATGTCCCAGGATAAAAATTTTTAAAATTAGTAAGGACATCTGCGCCACCAAATACTATCGGCTATAAAAAATATATGTGTATAAGAATGTTGATATTTTAGTTCCAGAAACAAAAATTCATTTCGAAATGGTTACAAGTGACGTAAATAATTTTTCTTTAACAGCACCAAGAGAATTGTTTTAAACATTGGTTTATTCATGTGAAGGAGCGTACCATCAGAGCTTATAATGACAAATTAGAAAAAAAAACGATCTCTTTTATTCAAATAAACGTGATTCTCTCTATTAAAACTTGTTTCATCACTGGAAAATATGGTTGCAACTTGTTTCACCAATGGAATTTTTTACAGGTATTATAACGTATCAATTTTTTTTTCAAATGAATAATCAGGCGATGAAACATTGACAGATCAAAGAAAAATTGTATGAGAGTATACATTTTATTTCAACGCTTTCGCTTTTAAAATGTTTATCTGATATGTGTTACACGTAGATAATGTTTTAGCAAAGCTTTTCGTACACTATACAATCCTCATAAAATCCTAACTTACATTACCCTGGTTTATGTACACCTATGGTATGTCGCACAGGTATAATATGGGACGGAGGTAAAGGTGCCACGAAATATACCTGACACCAGACGGGTACAGGTAAACGTGCCACCAACCAAACGGGTTCTTTAAAAAAAACACGTATTTGTGGCACTGGAAATTATTTTATGAAAATATTTTTCTGGAAATAATAGTTTAAAAAGCTGTTCTTTGAAGATTTGAAGTCAATAAATTAATAAAATAATTTTTTTAAAAACCAATCGTTCACCAGAAAAATATAATTCACTCGTGCGACCAAATGTTGAAGGATCAACTAAAATTAAACCGCTTCTGCGAGAGTCGTGTGGGTTAGGATTCTTAATTTTGATATGAGCGAATATAAGTTTGGATGTTGAAACTAAAGATGTTTATTTATAAAACTATATGTATTAATTAACTAGCGGACCCGGCAAACGTTGTTTTGCCCCCCCCCCTCCTTCCGCTCCCCACCGGGTCCCCGTATATGCCAACAGCGCGAACAGGACTGCTGTCTGCCTGTGGCCACGGCTTTGCCGCGACCAGCGAAATGACCCAATAGCCGGGGGTTGCGCCCGCGGCCTTGCTGCGACCAGCGACATGGTTTAGTTGCCACGGCTTTGCCGTGGCCAACGATATGGTTTCTTTTCCGCGGTATATTCTAATCCTCCGGCCGCGACTATTCCGGTGTCTCCTGAAGCGAGCTACAAAAAAGTGAATAGCATAAAAATATTCTTCGTACTCAAATAGCTATGTATATAAATTTTCATATACATAGCTATTATGAAAATTACGCTATATATGAAATATAGATATATAGCGGACCTGGCAAACGTTGTTTTGCCGGCTCCCCCATCTGGTCACCAACGGCGCGAACAGGACTTTGCCAACGGCGCGAACAGGACTTTGCCAACGGCGCGAACAGGACTGCTATTGCCGCGACCAGCGATGTGTTCCCGTATTCCCATATTCCCGTGTTCCCATATTCCCATATTCCAGTGTTCACATATTCCCGTGTTCCCATATTCCCGTGTTGCCATATTCCCATGTTCCCGTATTCCCGTGTTCCCGCTTTAATTATATAAAGACATGCGCGTATTCGAAGGCATCGCAATATTTCCTATCTATCCATACGGAAACATTGCTGAGGCTGTATCTTTGCTCCAGTATAAAATTTC
>WYDF02263841.1:0-18878 GCA_009867245.2 Adranes taylori
ACTTCCATCCCTCTTTTCCTCATATATCTATTCACCCTCTCTATCACCTCATTCATCTCCTTTCTGCTACCCGCCATTTACACTATGTCATCCGCATATGCCAATGACCATATTATTTCTCTCCCCACTAATACTCCCCAGCTTGCCCCTTCTTTAACACCTCTTCCAAGTCCGAGACATATATATTAAATAGACTCGGACTCAGAGTAAAAAGGAACAAGTTAATGATACATGTAGGAAGTGCATTAAAATTAAACGGTCCTATGGCTATTAGAAGAGGTGAGGGTGAGATCCGCCCTTACAATGAAGCTATACAAATATGAAGAATAAGGTAATAGTTAATGACACATGAGTTACAAATACCAATTCTTAAAACGTTACAAATACCAATGAAAGGCTCTAAATTACTTAAGTGTGTTTATTTAAGCACTCTGTATAAACGTATATAATTTGCAATGTATTTACATTTTACAGGAGTTGTCTAAGAAACTATCGACTCATAACTATTAATGACGTATCGAGAAATATCAATTTACTATTTTATATTATATAATTTAGCACACATAGTTATGTAGAATGTATATATTATGTAACTGCGGTAATATGAGCTAATAATAATATTTGCATCATTTATAAACATGTGTTGCCAAAATAATTAATGTATGTGTTATTTAAATGATTAATACTTGCAATCCAAATAACTAGACAGAATCTATTCATTTTTGGATAAATCACTCGTCATATAGCGTCATGAAAACTGAAAATCATCACAAAGCTTTCCTCTCCTTCAAAAACAAAATAAAAGTCTTACAAATGCTTTCATGTCATGCTCAATAAAAGTGAATGTTCCAGCACTCGACATGTGCCTGTGAAGAATAATGCAACAGGGACAGACAACAATAGTTCCGCTAAAATATTGTTTCTAATAATAATTAATTGATGTACTATTTAAGGTTGGCTGTTAGCCAGGTAGTAAAATATTCCCCCGTTAGTGTATTAGCATTTTCTATAGTTGAGCATCTATTACAACACATTTTACACAGCTCTGTTGTAAACACATACCCTAAATATACTAAATGTTTCTTTGCAAGGAAACTTCCTCAATCCTTGGAAAACTGTACACAGCATAAGTTTCATGATGAAACTAGATCTGGGCTGCGTTTTGATGTACAGGCCGATTACTCTACTCAATGTGCAGAGCATCTTGCTCTACACACTATCCACCCCTGTAATTTCCAACCGACATAACCCGTTTTCTAAACAATAGTCACTCTTCACGAGTAGTTTTCCTGAACATTTCGCAGGATTTAGATTCAGTCTGGCACGCCAAACTGATTAGAAAGTTTCATCTGATCTATACTCACAACCCTCAAACTCATCAAATTCTACCTTTCCATATTCGCATCAAAGTAGAAGACAAATAGTTTAGGGAAATCCATTGTCATGATTTGCCACCACCCCAAATGCAAGACTCTCACAGTGCTTTACATGCGAATAACACCGCCTTTTGAACCTGCGAGCCCCAAACTAACTCACATAAGCACAATATCCAAAATAGTCTCGACAGGCTTTCCAAATCCTAATTACACCAAATCCCGCCGAAACTTAAGCTATTTTAAACTGCTATTTCAATTACACAAGAACCAAACCCATCTGACAATGTGACTTCGCCTATGGGGCGAAACCATCCCACTTCAGGCTGAGATCACCTACCTGGCATTGTGTATTCTTCCATCGGGAGAATATTCCTAGAATATTCGTTCTACATCCACCAGCCCGGACTATACAATAAATGTAAGAGCCTTCAAAAGACCTCTAAGAAATCGACACAATCTCACAAGCCTATAACTGGTCTCTCGTAAGGGCATTAATAAAATAACTAAATACCTTCAACCATGCTTGACCCAAGGTTTTTGCAGATTTCCCCTGGCTCTAAAGCAAATGCTGCAACATTTAGGTACCTCAACTGCAGGAAACGCGGAGGACACATGAGTTGCACACAAATTCGTCCCACGATGGTTTAAGGATTTCTGAATGGGATAAGGAACTCGACAACCACACAATAAGGTAGTGACTTCACCCACTAATAAATAAAATCTATTCAAACACCAAAAACCAAGGCTGAAGCGAATGGAAAATCTTGAAAAGCCTATGCTTTTCCATAGAGAGGTAACCTCTATCGGTCTATTTGACAAAGAAAAGAGATATTTTGTGTTGGAAGAAACCTAAAATATATTAAAAACCACAACAACCTTATGTAAAATTTTTCACACAATCCTTGTATAAAATAGATGAAAATATGTATATAAATCTAAACAAAATTAATTATGAATGTCAATGATTTAATCTATATTAGATGATAATTGGTTTGCCAAATTATAAGAACAAGTGCCTGTACTTCCGAATAGAGCTATACAGGAATAAATTTTTAATAACCTGTTTTCAAATGCATGCACATTATTAATTATAGTAATTAATATTAATTAATACACCAATGACACCCATAAATTATTACCTACAATGTTCTCCATATTTTCAGAAACCATAATATGTCTTATTACGATTTGTTTTAGAAATGATCTGAAAAGTGAGTAAAGTGCGGCCGGAGACCGTGGCGAAGCGGACCCCGTCGGCAGTCAAATGCTCGGATCGGAGAATTCATGAGTAGGATCATTCATGGGTAGTCAAATTGAAAAGTTCTTCGCGATTAATTTGTTAGAATTTACCCGAGAAGTGGGTCAGGGACGGCTGCAGGCCGTAGGCAACACATTAGGACTATACATACTCTTCTGTTTATTCTATAGTAGTTCCTTTTCAGGAAAAAATATGACCACACTTTTCCCTTGCAAGGGATAAGCGTAACCAAGACATAAGTGTTACATATGTTCGAATTTCGAAGTAGAAAGCGTTGGGATATTCAGGGGCAAGTGGAAAAAACTTTTTCGACTTTTTTTTTGTAATACTGTAAATGTACTTTATTTGAAGTTAAACAACAAGACATGGGTTTCATTACATCTTTGTTGTATTATTTGAAGAAAACTTCACCATTATCCAGTCATTCACATTTAACATTTCAAAAGAAGGGGCGGGGCCATCATTTCCATGAATTGTTCTTCATCCTTTTTTTCTTGTATCGTGATCATCTGATTCATCTTCATCAAAGTCTAAATTTTCTTCGTTACTTTCGACAAAAGGAGTGGATTTCTTTTTTGCAACTTTATGCCCTATCAGGAAAAGTTGCTTTTGGTCTCTTTAGCTGCCAATTTTTTATTGCTTCAGCTGATGATATAATCTCCGCTCACGTACAGATAAGTTTGCTCCCATTTTCATGTTCGGAACTTGCTTTACTTGTTCCAACTAACAAGAGCGATTCAAACGATTTTTTGAGGTTAGTTATTAGTTCAATTTAATTCTGATGTAGTATCAGATATAATTCCTCCGGATCAGAGAATATTCAGGAAAATTTTGCGTATGAGGTAACAATGCCAAATCCATTATCTGTCCTCACGAGATATTGATGATCTAATTAATCCAGGATGTTGCACATGTAGGTGCGCAATTTAAATTTTCCAAGGAAGACAGGCATCGTTGGTATGCTTCTGGTTCAAACTTTTCTGGCGGAATGACTTTATCAGAAAATGGAAAACTTCGCCTTTCTCAAAGCCACTTTTATTTCATCAGAATTAAGGATTCTCCGTATAGTCGCAATAATGCTGGAGAATTTAAATTTTGGTGATTTCTTGCCAAAGTTTTATCTCTGCCGCTTATCAAGTTCTTCGTCCCACTGTATTTTCAATGATCTGAAAACATCCAGGTCTAAAGGTTGTAGAACGTGATTGCTCTGCCTTGTACAGATAAGTGGTAAACCAATATGAGAGGAATGTCCATTATATATCAAAACAGTTGGCCTTCTGGATGTGAATATTTCGAAAAAAATCTTGAGTAAAATAATTTGAAAATGTTTCTGCTTCCATCCACCCACTTTTTGTTGCAGCTTAAGTAATTGCTTCAAATGGGGTAGGGTTAGGCGACATGCAGAAGTCCCATACATTTTTCCCTCTTATACTCTTAACGGTGATAGCTTTTCGCCAGCTGCATTCGCTGCCAACAAGACGGTAATTTTTTCTTTACCCGAACTGCTAGTTGTTCGGTGGGATGACTTTTGGTCCAAGAATTTTTACACGACTAGGTTGTAAACAACTAGTTTCGTCCAGATTCCAAATCTTAGTTGGGCAATATTGGTAGTAAGTTCCTTCAGAAGTTTGAAGTAATTGTACATCACAAGAGGATCTATACCAGTTTTCCTAGCAGTTTCCAAGGCTTAAGGCTTTTTGAGACTTAAGTTATGATATGCATTTGAATTCTGGGCATATGCATAGGCTGGATATGCATTCTGAACACTCAAATATGTCCAAACAACAGCTTCGGTATTACGTAGCCTATCTTAAAAGACAGCACTATCAGCTATTGCGGGAAGATAATGATGAAGATGTAAATTACCCAAACAATATCTGCGCAAAACCGGTCACTACATATGATGTTGCGCAGGGGTCCACTGTGGATTTAAAGGCAAGACAATACCATCATTTTTCTAAATTCTTGCCAAAATCAAAAGATATTACCAGGGTTAACCGTGTGTTAGAAGAGAGAATCCATCCTAATTCCGACTTATTAAGCATAAATCAAAATGTGTACGAGGCCACTTTAGAATTAGTTCCAGAAGGGATGCGTCAAAGTGGCTCAAATTTGCAGAAATTGCTTAATAAGAGGAAGAAGCTGGAGGAATAAATTAAAGCAAAACGACAGGAGGTTATAAGACTGCAAAGTGTGGTGGATTATATAACTAGTGGCAGAAAATACACTCCAAAAATTCGAAAGATCATAAATAAGATCTGGTCTGTACACCACACACTCAATAAAGTTATTTTAGTAACTATTAAATAAAAGCTCATTGACCAACTTCGTGTGCAAGTGAAAAGGAAACTCTGTAGAAAAATAAAATTCATTAGTGACAACTTTACCTTCCGTCACAATCCCTCCAAGCTATTTCAGAAACAAGAGATGGGAAATCCAGGAAGCCCACCCTCTGCCCAAGAGGTTGTTCAAGAGGAAGTTTCTGGAGAGACCGAATTAAGCGGAGCCAAGAAAGTTGTCGTCACAAATATGCTTGCTGTTCCGATATTATTATATAGTTTTGGTATTATTAAATGGCGACAGGACGAGCTGAAAATCCTTGACCGATCTACAAGGAAAGTGATGTATATTAATCGGAGCATCCATTCTAGGTCTTACGTGCCTCGTGTATACCTTCCAGGAAATGAAGGTGGCCGAGGTCTTCTGAGTATTGAGTCAATGCATGGCCGTATGGTAATACAAATGGCTAATACGGTTATCAACAACCTAGATGACCCTCTTATAAAAGTGCATGAGCACGAATTAGCGGCTGTGGGGGTCATTTCTATATAAGGCTGCAAGAAAAGCGTCCGAATCCCTTGGACTATCTTTCTCAACAGATATGCAGGCTAATAGTGGTGAAACAATGAACGTGATGGAGTTAGACATTGAGGCTGCCAAAAAGGTAGTTCGAAAATCAGAATTGGCAATATTCAAACAACTTTGAATATTGCCGGGAAAGAGCGGTCCTAAGCCGCGCTAAAGTCGACGGCATAGCTGCCCGCGCCGTGGGCAAATACTGGAACCGGTGGATAGATAGATAGGCGAAATTATGGGTAGTGTCGAATTCAAATGTTCTTGGCTACTACTCTGAAATTATTCGAAAAGTGGCTCAAGATCGGGCGCAGACCGCGGAAAAGCGGACAGCGAACCACGCCGTAGATAAATACGGGGATCGGGCGGGGGGATAAATAAATAAATAAATAAAACCTTTATTGGCATAAATTCTGCTCACTTACTATAACAACTTGATTTCAAATACAGTACAAACATTTTTATAACTTCTTTACCAAATAATTATATATGTGAAATTTAATTTAATTAAATAAACACATAGGCATCTTATTCTTACTCGGAAATGTCAACCAACAAAATAAACAATTCATAATAAAACCCTTATATACAATTCATAATCACAAACATTAAAAACATTAAAAGAAGATAGATTCCCTTCTTTTCGTTCTCCAAATTCCCACTAATCCTATACTTCCCATTAAACACAAAATTAATAAAACTCAAAAATTACAGGGGATTTTCCCTTCCCCTGGAGAAGGCCAGGCTATTTGCCTTCCCTATTCCTGTTCCACCACCTACCTCACTCCCGATCCTATTTTCAATACCCTATCCCCTATCCTTAACCTATTCCCAATCTCACTCAAGCTCCTTAGTACACTCTCCATATCTGTTTCCCATAATCCTATCGCTCATTTTCTCCCCTCTCTCCCCTTACTCTTTTATTCCATTACACACACTTCCTCCTTGCCGTATCACCCTCCCATTTCTACTTTCTTCTATTGAAATCACCTCCTTTTATTTATTTCTGTTATTATTCTCCTCATGATTTCTAATCCTTTTCCGTCTTTCCCCAAGCTCACCCTCTTATTTCCACAGAACACCCGTTCATTCTCTTTCCATTCAATCCCCTCACACTCCGTAATCTAATGACTCCATTTTTCATCCTTTTTCCACATATTCTACATAAACTTTCTTCATATTTTAGCCACATACTTATTATCTCCTTCTTCACTACCACATCTAAACCTTGCAATCATTCTTTTATCATTTATACTTATTCCAGATTCCAAATACCCAACCATACCTCCTACCTCCATACACCCCACATATTCACTGTTAAACCACATATTCACTATCTTTTATTCTCAAATTTCTCTCTTGACTTTCTACATCACTCATCCTTTCAATAATCTCCCCCACCACATTCCCTCCTCCACACATCCTCTCAAACCATTTCCATCCAATCCTCATATTCACCTTTTTTCTGTTCTCGATCCATTCGTTCTTTCCTTCCCTCTTTCAACATCCCTTCAATATACACCTCCTCAACCAACCTTCCCTCATCTTCATTCCAAACAATAGAGAGAATCCATTCCAAACTTTTCCTCAAACCTCGCCATTATTTTCACACCACCAACCCAGCACATGAGTTTTCGTATCTCCTGTAATACAATCTCATTCTAGTTCTATCCACACCCAACATCGTTTTTATACAGCCCAACTGCACTCTCTCTATCCTGTCCTTCTCCTCAACTGCCCATACTTCAGCTCCATACATCATTATACTGTTCACACACACACATACATAATAGTTAACCTCATTCTCACAGATTCCCCAAATTTGATCTCCTATACAATCCACATTCTCTCTATTGCCCCTTTTGCCTTCTTCGCCAGCAATTCGACATGTTCCTTGCTTGAACCATTTTGTGACAACATGAATCCCAAATATTTAAATTTCTTCACTCTCTCTATCCCCTTTGCACCTATATTAAAAACATTCTTTCCACACTCTCTCCCACCCTTCTTACATACCATTATTTTTGTTTTGTCAACATACATTTTCAGCCCCCTTCTATCCACGCATCCTTTCACTCTTACTATCATTTCATTCATTCTTCTCTATCACTCGCCATACAAACAATGTCATCCGTGTACGTTAGAAACCATACCTTTACACTTCCAACCGTCACCCCACTCGCTAGCCCATTCTCCATCACTCTCTCTAAATCCGACAAATATATGTTAAATAGGCAAGTGCTTAAAGGGCAGCCCTGTCTCACTCCCTTTCTGGCACAAACTACTCGGATGTCATTTCATTAACTCTTGCTCTTCCTTTCGATCCCTCATACATTTTCCTTATTAGTCTAATCATATAACCATATATACCTGCACTATCCGTACTCACCCACAATTTCTCTCTCACAAAGGTATAACTTCCTTCTATTCGCTATCTCTCTATTCATTACATAGTTGATTGTATCGATATTATCCATCGTACCTGTTCCTCTGATGAATTCTCTTTGAGTATGTGACATAATGCCCTGTATTCTCACCTTTTCTTCTAGCCTCCTACAAATCACTCTTGCAAACAGTCTATATAGCCCATCAATTATCGTTTCTCCCTAGAATATTTTCATATCCATTCTATTCCCTCTCTTATAAACTGGAACAATTTCTCTCTTCCTCCATTCATCATACACACTATCCTCTCCTTTGATTATTCTATTCATCCCTCTTACTAAGCTTTTATTCCATTCTCATTCATACATTTCTATACTTCCACAGGCAACCTGTTGGGCCCAGATGCACCACCTTTTCTTATTTTCCTCATCTCATTTCTAACCTCTTTTGCACTTATTTCAACCATCTCCAATTCTTCTATACTATTTACACCACCCTCATTTTTCCTTATCAATTCTCCCGCAACTTCTTTATTATATCCTTCCTTATTACAATTTTCCTCCCATTCCCTTATATTAATAACACATCCCTCCCTTTTCCTTCCCATAACTCCCCTTTTTCTTATATAATTTCATACTTCCCCCTCATTTCTTAAATTATTTAATTCCATCGCCTCATTTTTCCATGCACGTATCCTTAAATAAGTCATTATTTAACGTCACAATTGACAATTGATATATTGTTAGTTTAATTAAAAATTTAAAAAAATTGTATTTAATATATTTAAAATTTTATAATGAGTCATATATGGATTTTAATTTTTAGTAAGTGCAATACAGTTTATTTAACATTTGGCCATTAAATATTTTAAGAAGATACCTTAGTATTTATTAATTAATTTTAGTAGTAAATGCAATGGAAGTTAGAGGAAAATTTAGTGATTTCCAAACAAGACCGGAAAAGTTAATTAATTTTCCAATGGAAGCTGAATGGGAGGTATATTACATGTAGTATATTTTACATTAATACTGTAAAAAATTACAGTAATACAGTTTTTATAATTTCACAAAAATTTTCTTTACTATTATAGGCGTCCATTCGTTTCGTGACACGAAATGGTCGAATGTTTCATACATGTGGTGGTGTATTCATTACTGAATATTTTGTACTAAGTTCGGGTAGATGTCTTCTGGATTTGAAACCTGAAAAATTAATTGTTGTTACCCAGACTTTGCGTTTATCGGCGAAGCCTAATAATACTAATATTTATAATTTGGACTATTATGTTATACATCCGCGTGTACAAACACCGCATCATGATATTGGAATAATTAAGGTTTGGGAATTTTAATAATATAGTATCATTGTTGCAAATTATATACATGACTTCTCATTCTTACGGTTTACTCAAATTTCTTCAAAAAAAACATAATGACAGGTCACTTATCATAACATGGCCCTAGTTAGAGGGAGACGGTAGGCCGAGGGTGCTGCGAGTAGATCTTCTTCTGTTCTTCAGCCTATAAGTATCCACTCCTGGACATAGGCCTCTACCATTTGTTTCCACGTTGTTCTCTCCTGTGCAGACAATATCTAGTTTTTCCTCGCGCAGCGCTGGATATCATATCGCCATCTTATCTGTGATCGACCTCTGCTCCTCTTTAATTGTCATGGTTTTCATTAAGGTCTTGGCTAATTTAAGTTTATCTCTCTCTACGTGACTCGCCCACTGCCATTTGAATCTTGCCAGTCGTTCCACCACATCTATGACTCCCGTTCTCCTTCTGATTTCCTCGTTCCGCATTCGGTTTCTCAAACTGATTCCCAGCATTGCTCGCTCTATCACACGTCAAACCCGAAGTTCGGGTGTGCTGGTAGACTCGAAGTCGGTTTGCCCTGCTCTTCGTGAGAGTCATAGTTTCGAGCCTAAATATATGTATCCATCCATTCTTCTGACAGTGTTGATTGTCGATAACAACCTGTATGTCGTACGGGCTCATAATTTTTGATTCTCGATCTTCATTTTCAGACCTATTGCTTGGAAAACTTCTTTTAATTCCTGCGGCATTATTTCGAGTTCATTCGCGCCACCGACGATGCGAACGATATAATCAGCAAAGCGGAGATGGTTAAAGCGGTTCCCGTTGACAATGATACCTTTTCACTCCGAGGACATGTTTTTGAATACGTTCTCTAGTGCCTAGTGCCAAGGTAGTTTGGGTGAGATGGTGACGCCCTGTCGGACACCTCTCTTCATTTTGATTTTTCCTGTCATCCATTATCCTCCATCCTGGCTCATAACGTAGCGTGTTCGTAGATGTACTTAATCCGGTTTGAATACCTAGTGCTGATGCGGGCCTTATCCATTCACCGCACCGTCCAAGTTTTGATTGAACCAAAGACTTTTTGGTAGTCCATAAATGGCAGGTTATACAAGGAATGTTATACGCATTGCACTTCTTGATCAATGTGCACAGTATTTGTATGTGATCACGTCGTGCTGAATCCTTCTCTAAATCAGGCTTGTTCGATAAAAGTCTAGTAGATGTGCTAGACTGGATAAGCGAGTAGATAGGAGTAGATATAGGAGGAGGGGATTGGAGTAGGAGGAAGGGCTTGTAATAGATATAGGAACTGTGTGCCCATAATGTATTTGAATCTTTTCACAGCCCCTCGCCCCTTGAAATTTTAACGACCAAATAATAAATAAGGAATTGCATGGAAACAATATAAAGTGAGCACCCAAAATATATTAGTCCTCCTTGTCCCCAAAACTGCCTATTCAATAAACACATTTTTATAACAAAAGCATAACTACATTTTAAATCATTTATCTGAGACCTTAAGTTATTTACTAATGCCGTATCATTCCCTTGCTGCAGACTCAATGTTGTTAACATCCCATAGCTAAGGAATCCTATGGAAGTTCGGAAAGGAAGTGCCATGGAAGTTCGGCTAACCTCT
This sequence comes from Adranes taylori, assembly GCA_009867245.2. Taxonomy (NCBI): domain Eukaryota; kingdom Metazoa; phylum Arthropoda; class Insecta; order Coleoptera; family Staphylinidae; genus Adranes; species Adranes taylori. Next base: position 10,837 of record WYDF02263841.1, read on the forward strand.
TTAGAATTTGTGACGTCTAAGAAAACCAATCGTTGAAATAAAATAAATATGATGAGAAAGAGAACAGATAAATCCATAAAGAACTTGAGCTATTATTTTAGCAAGAAACAAAAGGTTGCAGAAACCTCATTTTCAAATTGTTATGAATCCGAAAGCCCCATAAACAATTAGGAGACGTTGTTATTTCAACATTAAGTACATTATCAATACATTTGCTGGATACAAAAAGTAGTACGAGAAATCTTGAAAAAATTTATCTGTTATCTCTTGCTGCAATTGAATCAGAACTTTCATTTAAAAAACCTTCTAACCTTCTAAACCTTCTATGAAGCAAATGATCATTTATCATCATTTAAATCTAATCAAGAGATAGCTGATTATGTTGATGTTCAATTAAGCAACAATGGAAATATTGAAGTTAGAGATTTTATTTGGACAGGGATTTTAATCGAACTGCCATCGTTCGGGATTAGCAAGAGGACCAAGCTAACAATGTATAAAACAATGTACCTTCCTACTCTCACATATAGCGTGGAGCCTTCGGCGCTGATAAGTAGACATCAGAGTAGGCTACAAGCAGATGAGATGAGGTACCCACGAAATGTGGAGAGGAAGACTAGACGGGATATGGTGAGGAACCAGACTTTCCGGAACACCCTGGATGAAAAGCCCCTCAGTGTGAGAATAAAAGATATGCAACTTTGATGGCTGCGCCATGTAGCGCGAATGCCAGATATCCAAGAATGGCACGGGAAGGCCGCTACGACAGCTAGAAACCAAATAGTCGGCCGAGACTCAAGTGGGAGGATAATCTTAAAGTTGCGATGTGCAAGAAAGGAGTGGACTGGACACGGGCCATGAAGACATGGCGTTCTCTCATCAAAAGTTCTACACTATAAAAGATAGAAGTGGACGACAAAGTAAGTCAGTAAGTAAGATTTTCTTTGGAGTTCACAAATTCTAAGTACTTAAAATTTACGAGACATTTTCAACATGATTAGTTAGAAAACTTTAAATGGCTGCGCATTCTGAAAAGGCTAAAGGTGTCCATTGTTCTACAGGTGTGTTATTTTTAACTAACAAGGAAGCTGGTAGTAAATGGTAACATGCAAAGCTAGGAACATTTGTCAATTAACTATATCAGAATTTGAGACAGGTATTGGAGACTTTTAGATTGCATGAACAAACAACATACTATAGAAATGATATTTTGGCGGAAAATAATAATCGAGCTAAACAACTAGGTACCCAAAAGAATAAAGAAGCAAGGGAAAATAGAGAAAAACTCAAAGCGATAATAGAATGAATTCGTTTTTATGGTCAAGAAGGCATTGCATTAATGAGTAATAATGATTGGGGACATATAAGTTTAACATCACTTGAAGATAATGACCACTTGAAGGAAACTTTCGAAGTATACTTATGACTACGTTTTTAGTACATTCTTTTGCCTATCTTATACATACAAAGAAAAATTAATGAACGAGTCAAGTAAAATCAATTTTGTTCTGTGTTAGCTGACGAAAGAACTGATATTTCTCGAAATGAACAATTTGGACTTTGCGTAAGTTATGTGAATAATGATAAAAATAATACTCCCACTATGAGTGAAGACTCTTTATTACTTACCCCAGTATATGATGTTTCTGGTAAAGCTTTGCAGATGTAATTATGAAAAAACTTCGTGACTTTGGTTTGCAGATACAACATTTAAGAGGACAAGGATCAAATTGAGCATCAGCTATGAGGGGTGAATTTTAAGAAGTACAATCCATTATACTGAGAAAATGAGATGAAAACTAATGTGCGATTAATATCAGTGGAGGAGATTAGGAGAGCGATCCAAAATATGAAAAACAATCGGGCTTTAGATCCTCAAGGAATACCAATTGAACTGCTCAAGAGAACACCAGAATGTGTATTAGAAGTGCTACCATCATTATTTACGAGATGTATGACGATCCACTGAATGGAAGACAGGACATATTACGTCAATACACAAAAATGGTTCAAAAAGAAAATGGAAACTATCGATGCATGAGATGAGCGTGATCAGTGGGTATGCTGTATGGGCCGACCTTAAAATAAAGGATTGAAGAACATTACAAGAACCAGAATATCAAAGCTGATTCAGAGCAGGCCGATCTTGCACGGTTAATGCTTTTTGTCTCAAACAAATAATCGAAACGAAAATGACACCAGGAACACCAGCGCGTGTAAATTTCATTGATTTAAAAAAAGCATACCACTCTGTGCCCATTAATAAACTGTGGAAAGCACTTAATTACTTTCAAATTCCATCTACTTATATTAACGGCCTGAAGAGATTATACAAAAACAGTAAAAGTAGACACGAAGCTTTCTGCACTATTTCCAGTAAAATTTCGACTACATTTTTTTAATTTACATCAGTGAAGCACTAAAACACTGCCACAGAAAATATGAAAAAAAGGGATTAGAGATAGATGGAAATTACCTAACTAAGTTGTTATTTGTAGACTACCAAATAATATTCGCGGAAGACTACAAAGATATCTCTTTCAGCTCCTAGAAGAATGCGATCAATGAAGTCTAGAGATTAATATGGAAAAAACCCAATACATGTTCTTTGGATATCCACGTATGGACATTGCGTTGCGACGTGGTACAAAAAATTCAGTTCAAGAATATTAATATTCAAGCATTATGATTACCAGTAATGGAAATGATGTGAACATGACATGAGAAAAAAATAGCAACTAAAACCTATCTGGAACGTAAAGATTAGCCACAAAACAAAAACAACCGTATACAAACCCATTCTACAGAGCAAAATGACATATGGTTCAAAGGTTTGGGTGTTAAACAACAAAGAATGCCAATGACTTTTAGCAGCGAAAAGGAATTTTGGGAGAATATGCTGCAGAGTCTCCAAACTTGTACCAACGTCAATATCCGGCAAAGGATTGAAGTGGACTATAACATCATAGATGTGACTGAAACTAAACAACTTACGTGGTATGTGCACCGAAAAATTCACGACTGGTTTCCCTATGAAAGAAGAAAGAGGGGTCGTTCTAGAGTCAGCTCAATCTTCAGGATAAAGCAAACCATGGAGGGAAAACGATTAGAAGAACTGGACTGGGAGGACCGAAGAAGATGGAAAATGGGATGCGGAAAACACCACTAGGAATTTAGATATTGCTAATGATATACCAACTATCAATGTAATAAATAAAACATTTCCAGAATTGCAGAAAAACATCAGATTTTGAATTTAGAGCTGTATATTGTCAAGCTAAAGAAATGTGTAACTATTTCAATATAAAAATGGCTATACCAATAACTACAAAATTTCAAAAATACAGATGTAATAAATGGTCAAGAGATCCGGAAATATCTTATCAATCATAAATTTTTAACACCTTTCTAGATGATTTAATTTTTTCGTTAAATGAGCGATTACACACTTATAAAGATATTCTGAAAGCAGAATGGTCACTATGGTGGCCAAAATTGCCAAATAAAAAACAAGAGAAACCTAACATTGCAATTCTAGTATTGGTAGATTGTTACATATAATATGATGCCAATATTCGAACTTGGATCATTTTCGTCAATGATCCAAACCAATTTCTTCATTAATTGATGATATTGGATTATTATTGGATTTCAAAATACGAAAGTAAGTCACGCCCTCTCCCCTTTCTCTCCTTCCCCGAAATCAAATTCTAGCTACGGTCGTGTCTCATAACTAAAATGAACACAAGACATTTGTTTTACAAAATCATCGGATTGGCATAACATTTTCTGCAAGCGGTTCAAATTGAAAAAATCATGTACGTATACAGTTTGGTTTATTCTTGACAACCATAACTGTGATTCACCTAATTAAATTTTTAAATACTAGATGCAATATCACCACGTTAGTTGTACCCAAAATACTTACACTATGTGGAATTAGTTTGTGTCATCCCTATCTTCATTGTTAGACTCCTATTGGGTTTAGAAATCTTTTTAGATTTTTGAATAGTTTTATATAATTTAATATATTTACTTTCCAGATTGCAAGACCGTATAAAGGAAAATTAGCCACAATACATGATAATCATAATAAACTGCGTGGCATTAATTGTGCTGTTTATGGATGGGGCTATACAAGTTATGACGTAAAATATTAATACTTAGATAAAACTATAGTTGAATTAATAGATCTTTGTGTTTACATCATTAGTCATTATGCAATAGTGTAATAAGCATATGTCACGGGGAGTGGTGTTGTGAAGCCGAAATGATATCCCAATAATTTTTTGGCGGCAAAACAAACGCGGTGGAACTTAAAAAATTGTCACATCTACATTTTTCTAAATACAACTTCAAACACCACGGAAACTTGAGAAGTTTACTCAGATTTTGAGCCAATGGAGGAGACGAAGTTGTAGAAATCATTTAGAACTGTCACCAAAATGCGTAAAAATAATAACATACTTATTGCCGGTAAAACGCAAATATGTATTCTCTACTGATGTTTAAAAATCACGCCAATATTCATGTGCTTCATGATCAGCGTTCGGGTCCTTCGTTTTTTTGAACAACACCATAGGTCAAGGGAATTGGTGACAGACATCTGCACCAAAAAATATACAAATTAAAATACATGTATTATTGGTTTCTATGAAAGTAAGGTGGGACTTCCATTTTAATCGTCAAATAATACACTACACTGTTCCAATTTTGAGCTATATAAATTGTTGAAAAATGTTTAGTATACTCTGTAAATATATTGTTTTCCATTTTAATAATACTCTCAAAATTCTTTAAAACAATACGAAGTTTAGGAGTCTACTTTTAATTGTTCTCTAGGTATAGCCTGTCATAACTTAACAATTCGTTATGGACAATGGACACCTAGATTAAATATCTAAAATCAAATTAAAAAGCCTTTATTGGCATAAAAATAAAACATAATTTGCAACATTCTGTAAACTAAAAGTACAAAAGAAGACATAAAAAACAATAACAATAAAACCAAAATCCATACTAACTCCTACTTTTCCTCTCTTAGAAAGAATAAGAAATTTTTCTATTTGTTTCATCTCATTAATGCCCTTCCCGCTTTCTTCTCTCATCAATAATTCTTTCCATTATTTCTATACCGTTTATTCCTTCTCCCAGACACACACTTAGCTTATCCGCCAAACACTTTTTTTTCACTCTAATTTATTCTCGTAAATGCATTCACCTTTCTTCATCATTCCTTATCTCCTACATATCCTCTCATTCTCATCCATCCAAAACCCATTGCCCCTTTCTTCACACCACATCTAAATTGGGGAATCATTCTTTTTTTTATGCATACACCTGCTGTCATTTACTCTGGAATTTTCTCTCTACTCATTATACTAAAATATTTTCTATTATATCTCCCAGTCCTCAATCTTTTCAAATTCATTTATCGTTATATCAACTTCATTTATAGCTTCGTCCACGTCACATATTTTCTCGAACCATTATTCCATAGGTCACCTTATTCTTTGATACACTTTCTTGCTCTTATTTGCCCATTCATTGAAAGAGCTCCCTACTTTTATACTCCAAACTTTTAAAATGAACCTTTTTCAGCGATCTAACAAACTCAACGACCATTATATTTCTCTTATACTTTACTCCTTTCTTACAACATTTATACTTTCCAAATTCTTGCAAAACTATCTCACTCGGTATTGACATTGCCACTCCAATTATTCTCCTCAATACTCAACACATCACCCTTTCCATCTCTGTTCTTACTTCCGCTCCATATAACATAATACTCTGCTTACCAACTTCAATTATTGTAACTCTCATTCTCAGGGAATATCCAAATTTCCTTTCCCACACACATCTCAACATTTCCATTGCTACCTTGCTTTTTCCTTATTTCCAACTGGCTGAAACATTCGAAAAACGATTCGTGTTGGCCATGGTTCAACTGGTAGTAATATATTTTGCCGTTGCAATTCCCATTATAATTTAACGTAAAACCACTTTTATACATTTTCCAAATTTCAATCACATTTCCGCCTGACTCAGACTTTGCTGTTTCTCCAACTTCCCTTCTTAGATACGATCACTTTTGTTGTTTTCCACATTCATCTGCAAACCTCTTTTCTTCATAGACATAATAACCCTTCCGATCATTTCTTTCATTTCTTCTCTCGTGTTTGCTATACACTCAAAATCATCCGCAATTTCCAATGACCACACCTTCTCTCGTCCAAGCATCACCTGTCCCCACTGTCTGTTTTTAAACACATATTCCAAATTTGACATGTAAATATTTAAAAAAAACTCCCATTCATTGGACATCCCTGCCTTACTCTTTTCCTGGATTCAAACCATTCAGCCACGTAACTTCCCACTCTTACAATGGTCTTTTCATACATTCGTCTTACCATCACAATTATTCTTTCTGACATTCCGACTTCTTTTATCCTTTCATACTAAGTTGTCAAATGCTGATTGTAAATCCAAAAACATCATATCACATTTCTTTCTGGTCTCTTGATTCATCAGATAATTTATGATCACCAAATTATCAGTTGTACCTCTTCGATTTATAAATCCATTTTGCGTTTTTGACAACACGCTGTTCTCAGTCAAACACCTAACAAACCTTTGATTAATTATTCTTTCAAATAATCTATACACTCCATTCATTATTCTAACCCCCTATCATTCTCCACCTACGTTCAATCTTCTCTCTTATATATCTTGATTCTTTCACCTTCTTTCCATTCCTCTTTACTCCTCATTCAAAATCTTATTAAAACCTCTTATTAACGACTCAATTCCTTTCTTACTCAAACATCCACCAACTTCACTTGAAATTCCAACAAGACTTGCTGCACTTCCTTTGTCCATTCTTCTTATTTCCTCGAATACTTCCTCTTCCTTTAAAACAACCTCATTATCGTTCGTAACATTCCAATTCATCTTGTACCTCTCTTCTCTTTTCCTTATCCGCTCTGTATTCTCCCACTATTTTATACTTACTTACCATACATTCTTCCCTATCATAACCTATCGTCCCATTAATTCTCAGATTCTTACATACATCACTTTCATACTTCAACCTTTTTTCTTCTCTGCCACCCTCCTTTCAACACATCTACTTATTTACTTCTCTTCGTTTACTCTGCGCTTTGTTATACTCCTTCCATTCCAATTCCCCTTCTTTAGCTGTCCTCAACACCTCCCTTACCTTTTTCTTCTTCTTATCCATTCTTTATCAAAACTATTCCAGTTCTGCATACATTTATTTCCATCACTTTTTCTCCTCCATTTTATATTGATCCCCTTGATCCCTTGCATTTCCTCCTTTATGCTTATCATTTCCTCCCATTTCTTATTTTCTAACTGTTCCTTAAATTCACTTTTTTCTTTAATATCTCATCTTAACCTACACTCATTTTTTCCATATCCTAGTTCTTTTTCCCTGCACGACTCCCATTTAAATGTCCTCAATTCTGCGTGATTAGATTATGCTGCGTAGAGAAAATTTTGATTTCTCCTTTTTAAATAGTTGAAAGAGTTTTCTCTGCTAACTTTATACTTGTTGGGATGTAAATGCATTGATCGCTTAATGTCAGATAATTTTATTTTAAAATAAAAAAAATAATATCAAATGTTCTATAAATATGCACATTGTTGTATCTAATATTGCATGCATTTCAAAGAGAATAAAAGCCTTTGTTATGGATAACAATTCTTTTAGGAGCCTCGAAGTGATCGACTAATGGCGATTTATATCCCGTTACTTGAGAAGTGGATGTGCTCTGAATTGTTTTCGTGGTATAATGAAGGAGTAATATGCGTTGGAGGATATCAAGCACAAAGTATGGGTAGTCAGGTAATTTTTTTTTTGTTTTTTTCCTTTGTTTTGCGTAGGAAGTGGAGAATCTTCATAGACAAAGGATGCCCGATGCATCCAATAGTGTGGGATTCTTACCCACTAAACTCCACTCCCTGTTAGGATATTATACTTAGGAGGTTGGCGAATTTATTGTATGAGGCTTTAGGAT
>WYDF02263852.1:0-18877 GCA_009867245.2 Adranes taylori
GTGACGACGACGACAAACTTCTTGAATGAATGTCTAGACCGAAGTGATATTTAAAACCATCTTAATGAAGCTGCAACGGGAATCATCAGATTCTTGGTAGTTGGTACACCCTTATCGATTTGCATATTTAAGCTCCGCAATAAAACAATTGTCACGTACGATTATTGTTCACTATGAAAACAGGTAAAGTTTTGGGTTTTACCGAGCTTTAGATGACGATGCTTAAACAATGTTATTTGGTATGCAAATATAATCTCTTCTATTTTATTAGTGGCGTACCGAAATAAGTTCTTTCACCAATAAGAAATACAATTTCGTACACTCGAAAAAAATTGTCAAATAAAACCATGGAAAGGACACATTCTCCAGTTTCACCCTATTTTCACCCTGTAAATATTCCTTTCCTAAATATTCCTAGAAATAACAGCACCTAACTTATTCTGTAGCCACACTCAGTACCTATCTAACGATCTAACATATGAAGTTGTATATATTCAATGAGCCGAGAAAAATGTACAATAGGTGGACTTTGCATAATCACCATTTTTCCCATTTTCTCGAAAAATGTAAACTCAATCCCTAATCATTTTTTATTTTTTCATCATTTCATTGAAATTGAAAATTGCGAAAATTTCAATATTTTGGCCACCCAAAAGAATTAGCACTTTCAATCCAAATCTTTGTACATCTTCAAAATAACATCTAAATAAATGTGAGGTTTACTATTCTAATATTGTCGAACAGAAAGCTTATTAAGAGAATATTAAATCCAAAGGGGTGTGACATACGTTTTTGCCTCGTACTTACAGTAGTGCGTTCATACGCTAATAGGCTGTTTTTTTAAGTTTTTTTTTTTTTAAGTTCAGAAGTTTTTTTTTGAAGATTTTTTCATTCAAGATCAAGTTCCTCTATAGAAATTGATATATTTTAGTCACCAAACAGGAATAAACAATTTTAATCTAAATATATTGATCTTTGTACTTTTTTATTTTCTTTCATTACTAAAAGTGAACAGAGGAAAAAAATAAGGAACTAGAAATGATATATTTAACTTAACCGCACCTGAGCCGTTACTCAACCTTCGCTACGTGTACAAGTGAACGTTTAGCCAACCACACATCATCCATTCGCGACGCGGTCTCCACACATAATTCTATGCAAATCTCGGTATTAATTCACCATGTATGGCGGCTTACGTTTCGCCATAGCACATAATTCCCCTACCGGCTGCATTCACACGTTACAGTATAAACAGTCAACCTAAGCAGCAACTGCGAAGAGAAGCCAAACACATCATTTTGTTCTCGACGCGGTCTCTTACATATTACAGCATAGGCATAGGTAACAACGGAGAGAATGAAGAACACATATGCCGTTCGCACATCTACACATCCCTACCTTCTATATACGTACATATTGTTCACAGTCAGTATATATACGTTTAAACATAGGTAATGTATGTACACACACGCAACACAGCAAGCACAGTGTACGGCAGAGTAAAATATCTGCTAGACAGTAAGATATGATTGCGTTATGACGCGACGCGTTTGTATCTTAATAAAAATGCATTTTGTTTTATTAATTGGCTGTGTCCAGTGCTGGGTTTTTACGTAATTTATTTATTTAATCTATTTAATTTATTTCTAGTAAATGTTTTGTTACAACTTTGTTTTTCAGAACCATTCTACCCAACAACCTGATAATTCCTACCGAAGCACCGCATATCATCATCCAGATTACTATCATAGTACGCCGAACCAGCCTATGAGCGGCGTATCGACAGGAGCAGTTTCACGCTGGCAACCAGAAAATATTAAAGCACATCAATATCCAACTGATGCCTATTCACCAAATAAACAAACTATAACTGTTCAAATCGAAACGCCTTCAACACAAAGCGGTCAAAAAGATATCGCCACACCAAAAGAATCCAGTAGGAATAAGGCAATGACTAAAACATACCACACGATTAAAGATATTATTTCTAGTAAGTTTAAAGGAACTAAAGACACGGATGATAAACTAGAAGAGGTTGGTTTGAATAATGTCAATGATGAGGCCAGAAAAAGTGGAAGATTATTGGAGAAACCTGTTGGTGTGGATAGCAGTGATTTGCTTAAAAAATCATCTGACGAGCAAGGTACTACACGATTTTTTCATCATTTAATGTAATGTTTATTATTCGTGTGTGTTAGTTTTTTAAGTAATATTATTATTAGGTGCATATGGAAAGCCAAGACCCGAATCTGGAATTAGTTTGCAGCAACATCAATTCAATCAACATATGATACAGCAACAAATTTTAGCTCAACATCAACAGGCGTATAAAAATCACCAAATCTATCAGCAACATCATCTCATGCAAGCTCGCTCTCAAGAAATTTTAGCTCCACCTCGCACACCAGATGAATATTATCATAGCTCCTATGGAGCACAACGATCTCACCTACAAACTCAAAGGTAATTTTTTATAAAATAGTTGTATGATAGTATTATTTTAGCATTATAAAACTGCATAAATGGACTATATGAAACACCTAATTAGCTTAAAGAAGCGGGTCAGGGTAGATGGATCTATTTCTAGCATTGGTGGAAGCCTTCATCAATACCCTCTGCTCTCGGTACCATCATTGTCACCGGTTAATGAAAACCAACGACTGAACACACCGTAGCGCCTGGCTAATTTAAACTAATTTGAAAATTCTCTATATAATATACACCAATGCATTATTACAGAAATCTGTAAATGTAGATGGCAATTGACAACTGTCAGAAAGAATGAAATATATGATTCTTATCGGTTAAAACTTACAGATGTAGTGAATGATCGCGGTAACCCTCTGTCGAAGAAAGTTGAAGTGTCACATAGCTCCGCGAATAAATTAAATAAAGTAGTAAATAAGGCAAATCAATTGTATGTGAAGACAAAGTGATATACAGATAGTGATTGGGGATGAGTGTGTGAAAGAAATCGGAAGCCCGAAGGGTATAAGTGAAGTTACAGAGAGTTATTATAATCATAAGCAGTTGGATAGATAGTAGAGGAGTGAATGCAGACTTAAAAAAATTATCTAATCATTATGAAACTTTCTTATTTCAAAATTTCATTATTTTGCTAGAAATCATAAAAAAATTTGTAAACTAAAAATTTTAATTTTTTTTATCTAATAATTTAAAAAAAAATCTAAAAATTAATAATTTGCCCAATATCATTATAAAAAATCCTTAAATCATTATTAATATTTTTTTAAATCATCCAGAATTTAATCCGTTTCCTCTATTTAATTAAAAATCAAAAAAAAAAATTTTTCCCAATCAAATGATTTGGCCAAAGTCATTAAAATATTTGAGAAAAAAATCCGGAAAAAAATTTTTTTTAATAATTTCATTTTTCAAAAATCATAAATAATTCTTAAAAACCAACATTGTTTTAAATAGTTCTATTCGTGACAAGAATTTCAAATATTCTGGTGTAAAAAATGAATTAATATTTCTTAAAATTTATATTTTTTCATAATTAAAAGAAATTTTAGACATTTTTTACTCGATTTTTTAAAAACCTAAAAAATCAAATAAATTAAAATGAATTAACTAAAAATTAGTTTTTCTAAAACTATGAATTAAATTATAATAAACGAAATTTAAACTAGAAACTAAGTACTATATTTTATAAAATGTTAATAATTAATAAAATGTTTGAAATTTTATTAAAATAAACGTTAAAGCTTTATAAAAAAAATAATAAACTGGTAAAAAATAAATGAACATAGGTAATTATATTTAACAAAATATATGTATGTCTAATATAAAATTCCTTTATAAAAATTTAATTTTGTTTGTATTGATTTTATATTAAAATAAATATTTTATTTATCTCATACTACTATTTTTTTAAATAATTATACTAATATTATACCTATAATAATAAAACTAAAAATTTTTGGTATTTTTTGCAAAAAATATATTTTTTTGCAAGCCCTGTAAATAAAAATTCATAAAAATACATTTTTCCATTCTGTAAATAAAAATTTTATTCTCGTATTTTTTGTCAACTCGTTTCTGGAGATGGGTTAGCGCATGATAATTTATTTCACTTTAGGTGTTGTTGCGTCAACACCTAACGTTTATAGATTTCTGTAATAACGCGTTTTGTACATTATATAGAGATTTGTCAAATTAGTTTTAACTATCCTCTAGATGTAGAAATCTGTAAATGTAGATGGCAGTTAACAACTGCCAGAAAGAATAAAATATGTGATTCATATATTTCATTCTCATCGGCTAAAACTTAAAGTTTATCAGAAATGTAGCAAAGGAGTTAATGCAGACATAAAAAAATTATCTGATTATTAAAAAATGTATTCTTTCAATTTAAAAATTTTATTATCTTGCCAGATCGTTATAAAAATTTCTTGAAAGTAAAAATTTTTTAAAAATTTTTATCTGATCATTATAACATTTTCTTTACTCCAAAAATTTAAACATTTAATGATTTTGGCCGAAATCATTATAAAAATTTTTTAAACTAAAAATTTTTCATCTGACCATAATTTAAAATAAAATCTAAATATAAAAAATTAATGATTTGCCCAAAATCATTATAAAAACACTTTCGGAAAATAAAAACTGTCAAAAAAATAATTTACTTCAAAAAATAATAGATTTCTCATATATATTTAATAAATATTTTTTAAAAACATTTTTTTTAAATCAATCTTTCCTCTATTTAATTAAAACAAATGTAAAAAAAATTCTTTCATTTTTTCCGAAACAAATGATTTGCCCAAAATCCCCGGAAAAAATTTGTAATTTAAATCTTTCAAAAATCATTATAAATAATTCTTAAAAAACATTTTTTTTATATTTCTTTTCGTGTCTATATAAAAAAAAATTAAAAAAATCTTTTTTTATTAAGAAAAAAATCTTTCTTAATAAAAAAAAAATTTTTGAGACATTTCCTTTATACCCGATTTTTTAAAAACCCCAAAAACTCGAATAAATTAAAATAAATTAGAAATGTAAATGTAGAGTTACTTTAAGACGTAATAACTTAATGCTGACAATTAGATGAGTTACGCCGTTTCACCTACTTGTTAAAGCAGTCTGTAAATAGACGACATGCAATGCTTAAAATAAATTTTCAAATTGCTTGTGTCCGGGCGTGGTGTAGTTATTAGGTCGAAGACTTTAAAGTGACTACGAAAAAGGAGTACTGATGATAGTTACCCTAATACTAGAAATACGAAAAATTTAGTTTTTTAAAACTATTAATTAAATTATAATTTTCCAATAAAAATTCCAATCTTGTATTTTTTATCATCTCGTTTCTGGAGATGGGTTAGCGCCTCATAATAATTTATTTCACTTTAGGTAGGTCTTGTTTCGTCAACTGCCATGTTAATAGATTTATGTAATAATGCGTAATTATATAGAGAATTTTCAAATTAGTGTTAACTAACCGGTTGAGTCGTTGGTTTTCATTAACTGATGACAATGAAGCCACCGAAAACAAAGGGTACTGATGAAGGCTTCCACCGATGCCAAAAATGAATCCATCTAACCTGACCCACTTATTTAAGCTAATTAGGTGTTTCATGTAGTTTTCGGAATGATTAACTTATCTGATTAATTTATTTATTATCAATAGTGCGCAAAGATATTCCATGCCAGGTCAAGAACAGTATTTAACAGTACCAGCTCAACAAATCAATGAGCAAAAGATTGAACAAAAAAAAGTGGAGCCACGAAGCCAACAACAAATCGAACGCGATAGTTTGAGGCAACAAACTTTTGAAGCTAGACGCGCCGCTTCACAACCTCAATTATCATTTGATGATGTTAATAAGGTAAAACGAAATATAAAATCATAAGTTTTGAACTAAATGACTCTTAGTCATCAAGCTTCTTAATACATTAATTCCTTAGGTGTCCGAGATACCCGATAATAAACCGCAACCGCAACAAATCAGTAGACGTGGATCTCAAAGTAATATCGTTGAACTAGCAAATGATAAAGACAGTGATGACGGTGGATTTATTCAAAAGACTGCACCAAATTTAAAGAAAGATGAATCGGGTGAGGATATATTCGAATTGAAAGCTGGTGAAACGACAGTGAGTTCAGTTCTAATTGGTGAACCTCGGAAAAAACTTGAAGGTGAAATTGGTAAAATAGAAGGTGTTTATAATGTGGCTCATCGAACTAAAGGCAAGTTTTAATCTGTATATTTGCAGATTCATTCAAATATTTTACTGTCTGATAATTTATGATGAAGCAACTATTAAATTGGAACTATAGTTTTTATCCTCTTTGGGCTTCTATACGATTTTCCATCTCCTGGTTGAATGTCCAGCTTTCTCATCCATATAGTCGGACAGGATAAATGTAACAGCGCAATAATCGCATACGGAGCTGAAGACTTAGGTTGCGTGCGATGAAAATGTTTTTCATGCTGGTGAAAGTTCTGGCAGCCGGCTCGATTATAGCTTTGATCTCAATTTTCAGATTACTTTGTTTATTCACGATTGCTTCCAGGTATCGAAATGTATGTACTTGTTGGGCGGGTCTATTATTTATATATAAAACAGCTGGTCTTGGTTGCTTGGAGGTCTTGGTTGTTTTAACTTCTCCAGGGTATTGGTAGAATTAAATTGTTGAATGCTGAATGTTTAATAATTATGTTGTAAGTTGATCCAGCCAGTTGACATGATGAAGATAGGAAAATGGTGTGAGATATATTGCTGATGATACAGTGTCATTATTGACGGAAGAAAATGAACTCGGCTGTATAGGATTTATTCGCTGTAGCCGAAGTAATAATGGAATAAGCGGCGGTGATGCTCTTCCGTGCCTCTGAAATATATCTGTCTCATTCGCGGTGCGCTGGGGGATTGGTCTCTCTCTCTTCCTCTGACATTGACCTCCTCTGCTTTCATTGATGAACTAGTTTATCAAAGAAGGGTTATGACATATTGATATGAGTGAATGAAAGAAAAAGTGAATGACGAGAGAAGGAAAGATTCAACAGAAAATAATGAATTTTGCTACTGAACGTAATTGAATTTAATTTAAATTTAAATAAAATACTAAGCGATTTGTCATGGTGTTTACTTAGATGCCAAACAGATTCAAAAATGCGAATTAGCTCACTCTGCAAGAATGAGCTCACTCTGCTTGTTTGGTTACTTATGCTGGAACATTATGCTAATTGAGACACAACTAGTACAAGACCTAAAACAATGACTCTGGAGAACCCTGGCGTGAGTATATCCATTTATGCGAAATTAGCTGAGCAGAAATAAATTGTGATGGGCGGCTGACCGTTGACAAATTTCGTAGTAGCCGGTGTCACTTGGACGTGGCTTGAATGAAACTTCTGAGGAAAATTTTAGGAAGGTTTGTATTACCAGCCAATAGAAAAATTTCTCTGTTCCGTTGAGATGAAACCATAAGTGGCGGAATGTATAACCGGTGGGGTAGGAGCTTTACGTCACCAAAATCTTAGAAGCATTGCATTGAAACGCCTTCAGCTAAAATGCGTGGAACTAAGATTCAATCAGATCCGTCGAAAGTACAAATGGGTGCAATCTTAGACATATTGAAAAATATGGTGGGTGGAAATAACGTTCAAACTTTTCAGTTAAAAATAATAAGAATAAAAAGTTTTCGCAAAAGAAATAAATGCGGAAATATCCTATCGATGTAGATGAACATAAACATGTTTAAGATCAAGCCTATGACCATGGCGGATAGCATCGATCAATGAATGATCTTATACATCGGTAAGCTGATATTAAGCGCGCGTAGATTGGGTCTCCTTCTCTTTTCTGGCGCGAGAGAATCTGCATGTGTATAAATGTATGTATATTATTTCCGTGTTCAGCGGCATTTCAGCGGCCGTATCATTTTTTATCTTAAGCGTATTAAATCTTTATGATATCAAGTTATATTAATATTATTTGATAATTAATCGTTATTACATTGGTGTGTTGATTTGTTAAATTATATATTTGTAGAATTGAATTAGATGTGATTAGTCAATTTATATTATATTAGAGGATTACTTTCAGTAATTAGTTGTATTGCATTCATTAATTAGTTGCATTAATGGGATATGATAATCCGATATCAAGCTTTAATAGCAAATATGCTTTATACGGCACCACGTTTTGATTGCCTATTGGAATAATTCTTCCATTGCGCTCTATTGTGATGCTACCATTATCGCCTTTCCTTCGATAATACGACTATTGGCCTGGACTTGCAGAATGTTCGTCCCGAAGATCTTTTAGATAATGCTTCGATCATCTTTACTGTTCATTTAGGCAGTTATGATTTCCCGGATTCCGTTCGTCACAAGACACGCGAACCATAGTTCGAAGTACCAGTTGGCGCAGTTCATCATTTTCTGTCGGTACTTCTGCTCTAATAAAAGAGTCTACTTCATCTGCAGTTCGTATCCGGTGTTCTCGACTTGAAGTCACCAAAATATGAGTATGCGACAAACCACGTTTTAGTAATTCATTAACGTAAACGTAGGCTACTACACCTCCAAATATGTGCTCTTTGATGATATCTTGCATTAATTCATTTAATTTGAAATTAAATACTCTGCAAATGAGATCAGGTCTCTTTTGTGATGTTTGATTAATTTTCAGATCTTTCGTAATCTCAGGTAATTGAAAATTGCATGTCATCGTAATAAAAAAGCATTGAACGATCATATTTAGCTACTATCGTCATGTAGCCTTGATACGCTTGCATCATAAAACGTGGACCACCTTGGAACTTGCTAGGCAAAATTACAATAGTCCGGCCCTTGTTTGAACATCTGGAACATTATGTTCTTTAGCACCAAGCATTCGAACTAAATCCTGTAATCCTTCATAAGATTCTCCACCTATTTCATTTTGATTCTGTCGAATAAAGTATAACCTTTCACTTTCTACTTTAACGTATGTTGACGTTCATAAAGAGGCCGAAACACTGTCTGTGTGAGCTATATCAGTGAGATTGTGACCTATTACCACAGTGTCGTCTGCGTAACGTGTGTTACTGATTCTTTTACCGTTGATCTTGATGCCATCAAGTGCTTCCCTAAATAACAGAAGAGGAAATAGAAAGCAACCTTGTCTTATACTCTTCTGTATTGTCATTTTTTTTAGACATTGCGCCGTTCACTTTAATGTGTGTAGTTTGGTACCAGTAGAGGTCGGTTAATAATACGCAGGTCGCCAGCGTCTATACCTGAGACCTTTAACGTTTCTGCCATCTTCGGATGCGATATGTAATTAAACGATTTTCGGTAGTCAACAAAGCAGGCGTATACATCAACGTTCATATCTCTGTACCTCTTGTGTTAGTACATTAAGTGATAAGTGCGCCTTGCGAGTTCTCAAGTCTTTTATAAACACAAACTGAGTTCAATCGATTTGTTGCTCGCACTTTTTATATATTTGAATGTGTATGATCCGTACGAAGATTTTTAGAACGCCATTTTCCTTTTAAAATAAATGCTATATTTAAGAGCTGAAGAAGTTTTGTTATATCCAACGCCGAGGCGTCAAGGCCACACCAACAAAGATTCATACAAGTGTTCATCGCTTTCATAAACATCTTCCTCCTTTGCTTCTACCACGTTTGGATCGTGGAAAATTTCTTCGCAAATCTCTTCTTTCCGAGCAGATGAAATGCCTAATTTCCGAGTTTGCTTACTTTGGACGTTAATTGCCGGTTTTTCATTTTTTGTGATTAACCTCGAGTGTTTTGGTTTTGCATTCCTTAATTTCGTACATGCTTTTCGTTTAAACAAAGTACAAACTTGTGGTGGTTTTACTTGAAGCAAGAGTTGTTGTTCTTTCTTTTCCAGCAACCGGTTCTTCCTTAACTGCTAAAGTTGACACTCTTGCTGCCAAACGTTCCACAATTGGTTTGTAACGTTTGTTTAGTGTTTCCTCTTGTGTTTACTGGTTTACTACCCATTTTATGTGTTCTAGCTTCCTGTCTAATAACTACAAACTTTATTATTTCTACAACCTTTATAGCAACTTCACGCTCTTCCTTGTTTATTTCATTGACCTTCTTATTTATTTCTACTGACGAGAAAATTATAGACTGATTAATTTTTTCTATATCGCCCTTTATCAATATCACAATCTTTACAAATTGTTGGGAAGCCATTTCAGAATTCACCTGCCAATGACTTGAATTGTTGAGAAGTCATATCGGTGCCAACATAGTTCTTGTAAATGTGACCAAGATTCAGATCATCCTAAGGAAAAAGCACAACTAAGTCTCCATTATCGCGGCATAGTTGCTTTGGTATTGTTGAATAGGCTTGCGCTAAATAGAAAGAATAGATGTTGTTGCGCCGACCCGTACTGAAATATTCTTTGCTTTTGCCTTGTCGATCGCAGGAAACATCATCAAATATTAAAATTCAGTTTGGCCGGGAATCACTAGGTGTCAAAATGTTAGTATTTTCGTTGTAGCAAAATATTTGATTTCTTTCAGACCTTCCATCACTTTTGCTAGAAATTGGTATTTTGGTTGCTATAGCGACTTCGAATAAATATAGTCGTTTTCGAAATGTAATCCATTTAGATCAACAACGACTTTGTCTTTCTTTTGTAATGTAATGGCTCACACAACTTCCTCTGTTCAGGTGTAGGGATTTGCTTCATTGAGATCTGAGGTTTGTAGGCTCTGATCTGGACACTCGTCACTAACGATTGATATGAAAGTAGCAATTTCAATAGATATGGAAACAGAAACATGATGTTCAAACCTACAAAACTAAATATTAATTCTAGATTGGGTATTGCAACTAGATTAAATGATAAGCTGATTTTGGCGATAAGTAAATTATAGACCAACATACTTCCTGTTTTTTGTTTGTTGCTGCAAAATTAATTGTTTTTATTAAAAATTCCATCGGATATTGAAAGATAATTATTTAAACCATAATATATTTAGGAATAACGGAAGAGAGGAAAGATGGAACCAAAAATACTCCAGGGTCAGCAGCTAGTTCCGATTACGATAAAATGGGTGGTCAATCCTCATCCAATGCCGACTCTGGAAGAGGTAGTGCCGCATACAGCAGTGGTAGAAGACCTGGAGGCGGCATAGATACGAGCAATGAATCGGATACGCATCAAACACACATCGCAAATGATCAGGGTAAGTTTGAAATCTTATCATTGCAATTGAAAACAGATACAACATAGTGTTTCAAGTCTCCAACGGATTTTCCATTTTAAAATCAAGAAAGGAGAAGTATAACTTCTGAAGTCCTACTATTTGGAGTACAAAAAACAAATCCATCGTTTAAATTTCACAACACTGTAGTTTATCTTCAATTACACTAGCCTGTGATGGTTCTGTTTTTTAACTTTTGATTATTGATTCCAATGTATCTTGGTGCGCTGAACCCGAAAATGGCCTTAGTTTCTTTCCATCACGTCAGAATTTTTTACAAATCGCAATTTGCCAAATCTAGTATATGTTAAAAAACCAACACAAATATGAGACTTACTGGCAGAGTAAAATAGGTTTATTTCATACAAAACGTATTATTTTGCGGCTTATAATAGACGTAATATAATAGAAAATAGAAACTAAAAACTAAAAACTCACGATTTTAGTCGTTGTGTCGACTCTCTTTCGACCAGCCATGCTCTGTTTCAGGCTTTTCCGTGCATGTACACTTTTGGGATCATCTCGGTGCAAAATCCAGCAATAGTCCGCCATAATTGTAGTATTCCATCTTTCTTGGTAGCGCTTTTCCATTTCTTTGCTGTCCGGGTGGAATCTCTCAACCATCTCTTCACTAACAGCTCCCAGATTCTCAGGAAAGTAGTCCAAATGTGAATGTAGAAAATGAACCTTCAAACTCATGGTACAACCCAAATTTTGGTACTTCTGCAGCATAGTCTCAACGATAGACTGGTAATTCGGATCCTTCTTGTGGCCCAGAACCTTGGTTACTACGTCTTTAAATGCGACCCAGGCTTCTTTTTCAGCAACTTCCATTTCTTTTTCAAAGTTTCCATCTTTGCAAAGTTTTCTAATGTCCGGACCCGCAAAGACACCCTCTTTTAGTTTTACGGTTGACAAGACTCGAAATGTCTTATAAATGTACTGGGAACTTTTACCATCTTTTAGTAAAGCTTTCACAAATAGCTTCATCATGCCTAATTTCATATGTAGAGGTGGAAGGAGATCTTTCGTCGACTCGATCAGTAGTTTTTGGAGAACATTTTTTACTCTAGGTTCCAATGTCGCTCGTTGTGGCCAATCTTTCTGTTTCCAATGATTTTCCCTATCTCTGCTATCCCACTGACATAAAAAAAATAAGGAGACTTTGTGTACCCACCTTGCTGTCCAAGGATCATCGATAATCCTTTGAGATTACCACACATGATCCACTTATGATCGTCGTACTTAATTTTCTGGAGAACAAATTCTTTTGGTAAGGCTTTCACAAATTGCTTCAACAAGCCTAATTTTATATGTAGAGGTGGAAGGAGAACTTTCGTCGACTGGATTAGAGGTTTTTGGAGCACATTTTGTACTACAGGTTCCAATGACGCTCGTTGTGGCTAATATTATTGTTTCCATTGATTTTCCATGCCTCTGCTATCCCACTCGCATAAAAAACAAGGACACTTTGTGTACCTGCCTTGCTGTCAAAGGATCATCGATATTACTTTGAGGTGGTGATCTCAACATGATCCACTTATGATCGTCGCACTTAATTTTCAGGAGAACAAATTGTAAGTTGCCATA
The DNA here is from genome assembly GCA_009867245.2 of Adranes taylori. NCBI lineage: Eukaryota > Metazoa > Arthropoda > Insecta > Coleoptera > Staphylinidae > Adranes > Adranes taylori. The sequence goes on from WYDF02263852.1 coordinate 12,794, forward strand.
CCGTTTTTGTAAGTGTACAAAATGCCCTATGGGTATTGACGCATACCTGTTTCCGTTGTGAAGCAGGACATCTTTAAGGCGTTTCGAATAATCGATGAATAGTCTCCAATCAGTGCTTTCGTACGGAATGTTGAATGTCTTAAACAGTCAACACACCTCATTGCAGAATACTATACCTCCTTCTTCCGAAAAGTATGGAATAAAATCTTTTTCTGTATACCTGAACCAGGAAAACGAATCGCCAGCTGCGAGCAAATTATTATCTTTAAGCCGTGAACCAAGCAATTCTGAATCCTAGATGTAAGGCGCGAATCAAATCGTTCAGTTCAGTTTGTGTAAATGGTTGTGGAGCAGAATTGCTAGATTAGTACCCCACTTCGTTATGTTCGGTTTCTTCGCTTGATTCAATTTCTGGACCATCTTCAGGAAAATGTTCTGGTTGCATTCTAGACACTGGTACATCTAGTCCATGGGGGACAGGGTGTAAAGTCGATGGCAGATTTGGATAGACGAGTTCTTTTTATTCTTTACATTGAAACCGTGAACACCAGTTGAACAAAAGTAACCATTATCACTATGATTTTGTGGCTCTCGCCAGACCATCGGAACGCCAAATCTGAAACAATGTTGGTCACCCTTTGACCACCGTCTCAGTCCTTCAACACACGTATAGCAAACATAGCGGGATGTCCAAGTTTTTTCTTGATCTACTTTTACACAGAAATGCGCGAGATGCACTTGCCGCACCAACGATATTATATGTCTTTTTTGTCTAAACACCACTAATTCACCACAAATGTAACAAAAGGAATCTGCAGACTTTTTACAGCCTTTTGACGACATTTCGAACACTATATGTTTGCTTTTTAGCGTACGCTTTAGCAACGCTTGCATGGACAGCCAGCTGAGATGTACAACACGTTTAATGACGAAAGTGCTGCCATCTGCCGGTTTATCAAGTCAACGATTTGTTTTCATCATAGACCGGCAGATGGCAGCATTTCGTACGTATTTAAATCTGTCAGTACATTTAGACAAATTGCAATTTGCAAACAATTCTGACGTGATGTAAAGAAACTAAGGTGATTTATGGATTCAGCGCACAAACATACATGGGAATCCATCATCAAAACTTGAAAAACATGATACAACCGAAAAAATGCAGGCCTGTGATATCATTGGACTCCAAATATTTTGATTTCAGCTGTTAGCCTTCTTCTATCTTGATTTATAATTGAAGTTTCATTCTCAAGCAACAAAAATCAATCTTCAGTGTAGTAATTGTTCTCAACTAATGAATAATTATCTCCGATGGGGTTTTTTTGAGAGGCGTAGCATATTCAGATCCAAAATCATAATGTTTAATTTAGTTTTTAATCAAAATGCCCAGATTTAATTAAATAAGAGATATATTTATTTGAGATCAAAATGTTATTAAGTCTGAAGTTCCCAAGATTAAAAGTTGGGCATGAAAGTACTGATCTAGTGCCAAAGTTTCTATTGGGTTGTAATCGTACAGCTGGAAGCTACGAAGCCTTGTGACAAGAGCAAATTCTGATGTCCTTCATCAAGTGTGCTTAGAAAATAATTTAAAAAGTTAACGTACATAATATTTCATGAGGTACACAAGATTCTAATTCATTAAAGAATACGCAACGTAGATGCAGGTAAACTTGCTGTTTACTGCTTATTTCTGCTACACATAAATTTCAAACGTTATGATGCCTTATGAGAAGGAAAACCTTATGTAGATCGACTGGAAAAAAATGGCGCAGAAGGAAAAATCTTTATCACGTCAACTATATCATATTAAATAGAAAAATGTCCTAATACAATATTTTACAGGTGATCCAGAATGGGTGGACATTGTTGAAACCGAATTACGAAATATTTTGGAACCAAAACTCCATGAATTATCCTTACATGGAGTTAGCTCCAACGTAGCAAACTCAACAATCAGTGAAAGCATATCATCAATGACACCGCCTTTACCACCTCTATCTCCAGGAGAACAATCATCACCCAATTTAACACCCAGGAATGGTACCCGATGTAAACATAGCAGGTACAATCATATATTGTTTTTGTGACTAGATAATAAGATATTATTATTGCTTGTTTTGTTTGTAGTTTGCCTTATGGTACAAAACCAGATTACCAAAGTTGCTACAAGTCATCAAAACCTGTTCTGGTTAATTCATCGCAAAGTAATCATCAGAGCAGATGGCAGAATTCTTCGGCTAATAATATTTTAAAGCATCGCAATGGAAAAAAAATGGACCATTCTAGTGCCTCAAGAAATAAACAAAGTAATTTGGTTTCTTTTCTCTCCCTCCTAACTGTAGTTTTTTTCAAACTTATCTGAGCTATTTAACAATATCTCAATGTGCTGTTTTTCTTGCTCATTTCCCTGGAGTTTTTTAACATAGCTGGAAGGAATACGGAATTTTCATCTTCCTTATTTCCTCCTTCAATGTCTTTCTCTCTTCCTTTGCTCCTCAATATTTTTTCCCTTATTCCCTATCCATATACCTTTTATTCCCGCTCCTAAACACACTATTACATATCTTTCCAAACACCTTTCTTTATCACTTCAATTGCATTCATCCAAAGCTTCCACCTTTCCTCATCTCTTTTATAAACTCTCACTCTCATTCATCCAATACCTGTTTCTCCTTTCCTCACTTCCACATCTAAATCGCGCAATCATTCTTCATTCTCATGTTTACATCTGCTGTCACATATTCTAACATTCCCTCTATATTCATTATACGGAAATATTTCCTATTATATTTCCTATTATATCTCCTATTCCTACATCTTTTTCAACTTTCTTGTACCTCAATATCATTCATCTTTATCTCAACTTCATTTATAGCTTCTTCCACTTCACATATTTTCTCAAACTATCTTTCCATAAACCACCCTATTCTTTCATATGCTTTCGTCCTCTTTCAAAGTAGCATCCACTAATTGGACATCCCTGTCTGACTACCTTCCTTATTTCAGACACGCAATTTTCCACTCTTTCTCTGACTTTCGTCTCTTCTTCTTACAATCCCAATTATTTTTTCTGGCATTCCGATTTCTTGCATCCTCATCCCTAGTTTCTCTCTCACTTTGTTCTCAAATGCTGCTTGTAAATTCAGAAACATCAAATATAGTTTCTTTCCGGTAGGCAATTCTTGATTTGTCATGTATCTCTTCCCTTTATAAATCCATTTTGCGTTTTTGAAAACATCTTGTTCTCAGTCAAATATCTCACCATCTTTTTATTCAGTAGCCTTGCAAAAAACCTATGTACTCCATTCATTATTGTCACGCATATAGTTATGCACCTGTGCCCCATCTCCTCTCTTATATATCGGTGTTATTTCACCATCCATCCATTCCTCTGCCATAATCTCCCTCTCATTCCAAGTCTTATTAAATCCTCTTACAAATGTTTCAATTCCTTTCATATTCAGGCTCCTCAAACTTCACTTGGAACTCCATCAGCTACTGCCGCACTTCGTTAGTCTATTCTCTTTATTTCCTCTAATACTTGCTCTTCTTTCATATCCTCCACATTGTTGTCCATATCATTTCCACGCCTGCAGCACCCTACTCTCTTTCTCTTTTCTCCTCTGCTCTGCATTTGCGTTCTTTTATACTTACAATACATTCTTCTCTATTATTGCCTAAAGTGATGTGTGGAAGAATTCTTAGATACTTCTACACATCACTTTCACAATGCAACCTTTTAATTCTTTCCTTTTCCTCGACTTCCCTCCTTTCGCCACATTTCCTTTTTACTTCTCTTAGTTTACCCTGCTTCGTTATACTACTTCCTTTGGAGTTCTTTTACCCTATTAAATAGTTTCCTCTTTTCTTCACTTCAAAAATCCTCTTATATTCCCATCTCGTTTCTTCACTCTTACATTTGTTAAATTCAATTGCCAATAGTCATATTAAATAAAATTTCAATTATAGTGTATCGTCGTTTTTGTTTTGTAGTTTTTGGATTAGATACGACTGATTTAACTTCAACGACAACAAGATCACTTGACTTGGAATCCATTCTGGACGGACAAAGTGATTCGGATGGTGATATGAGTTTCACAGATGCCAGAGCAATACGTAAACAATTGGAAGGTTTAGAAAGCATGTATTCTGAGGTAAAAAGAACGTTTTATATTTTTTTCGAAATTTAATGTTGAATGTTTGCAAAAAATTTCTAAAAAGACTTTGTTATTTATCAGTAAAAAAATAATTTCTTATAGGTATTGAAGCTTTTGGGTGTGAAGAAACATGCTACAATTGGTCCAAGTGGTCGTTATCAACCATCAGATCCACGATTTAGTAAAAGAAGATATGGGAGCATGTCATCGTTGCCTTCGAGTTCTGTAAGTTCACGTCCTTGTAATATTAGGGATAAACGACGTTCAGCTCATGATGATAGGAAAAAGGTAAATATTGCATAAAAATAATTCATTTTCTCTTCAAAAGATTTTACTTTAAATTAAGCTAATTTGAGATTTTTACTGAGATATTACTCTTCCATGCCGAGGTCCTTTTAGTGCCGTTAGAAATGGTTAGTACGCCTAATGTTTAGAAACTTTCTTTTTTGTATGATTTGTAATATTTAATCCACATTTGGGTCAAAGAAGAATTTCTCGAAAACTTTCTCAAAAGTCATTGGAGATGATTAGTGAGATATTACTCTTTCCCTGTCGAAGTCCTTGCACCGCCGTTAGAAATAGTTAACACCTGTAATGTATTTCTTTAGTATTTATTTTTTGTGTGATTTCTACTATTTAGTTCACATTTGGGTCAAAGTAGAACCGAATATTGGTTCCCAACATGAAAGCTGATGCGAAAACGCAAAAAACAATGTCGTCGGAATACAGAGTACAGAGACAGTCACGAATGTGTGGTTGAGGAACCATGCTTTATACATGCTTGTGGGCGAATATCTCTAAAACAACACCGATTTTTGTGTGGGCACTAAGATGTGATTTGATAAACTCGATAGTTGTTGGGAGATAGGTGTAACGATGGTACTAATTATGATTGAAATAAATGGACTAGGTATAATTAAAAATATTTAAAAATACAGGACCTAGTCTTAAGATTTAAGAGTCTTAACAAATCGAATGTTTCATATGAATGCTTAATAGATTCTCTTCATTATGAACTTCTTGAAGTTAAATAATAAAATGCTTTTAATATTATTGTTTCAAAAGAATTGTTCCTACATTAAGTAGGTCTTTCATCATGACACAATTTACTTTTAAATAATTTTTTACTTATTCATCACATTAGTATATTTTGAATTTTGACATATATTCTTTTAAACTAATTGGACATAAGTAAACATATACATTTTTCATAGCAATCGTTGTAATAGTTTTAAATTATTTTGATAGCATGTGCTGATTTTTTTACAACACAGAAATAAAACAAACTTATTTATTACCTAATTACATCATTAAATATACATTATTTAATATCTATAGAAAATATTTATTCTAAAGAATGGGTGACGTGTGGCACCGTTTATATTATCCTCAAATAAATAAACCACTGAATTTACCTACTATACAACATAGGTTATATGATCATAGAACATTTTAATTAATACAACATGTCATACAAAGTAGACATGTTGGATCAATGCTGCTAAGAAAAGAAGAGCTGCTGTTTAGGGAGTGTGTTATGACTGGTTGGAATGAATGGATCATACGTTGATCGGGAAGTTCTAAAACCAAATCCGGAATGGAGTGATTTGATTGTGGAGTTCAAAATCTACATCAAATCTTTTTTTGTTTTGAAAATCATGTGTGTGCACTTTTCCACGAATTAGGAAACAGTAGACATTTGTTACCGATTCTTATGGGGTTGGTTGTAAGAATCGGTAGAGGAGTACGACAGGGTGATACTATGTCACCCAAACTGTTTATCACCGTTCTGGAATACACCTTCGGGATGCTTGAATGGAGCGAAAAGGGTTTAAATATAGATGGCAGAACAAATCTGCGCTTCGCGGATGATATAGCTTTGTTGTCCGACAACCTACAAGATATCAGGAAAATGCTGGAAGAT
>WYDF02263863.1:0-18877 GCA_009867245.2 Adranes taylori
AAAACCTGATGTCCAATTACCGATGATTTTCATTTGATATTATATACTACTGGACAAGAACATTTTACTTAGTTATTGAAATTAATGTTCCTTTGTTTCGTAAACGACAAAAAATATCAGGACATTTCATAGATAGATAGGTAGATAGATAGATCTAGTTGTTTGTTTACAATAGGCAGATATTGATTCAAGATTTAATATTTTTGGGCAGTTAAGCTCTGATTCCACTAGACAGTGTTCCGACAGACATATTATGGAAAATTTGTTGTGTATACAAGTTAAAAAGGATTCACGCTCACGGACCTTGTTTCTGATGCATTGTATGTTAATAAGAAGTAGATTTATTTTAATATTTTCCTCCTTCGATCGATCTCATTCGTTTGCTACATGTTGATGCATTAGTTAATTGCTTTTCTAGTTCTGTCTAGACATGTGACTTTCATCATTTATATGCTTGTTAAAATGAAACGTTTGTTTGATACTCCTGACGGCCCAAGTTCAGAATCATATAAAGTATCATTATACTTCGAATTGATTCCTATTTTAAAACTTTTATTATTGGCTTAATTTCCTTATCCGTAACTAATATCAACGTTTTCTTCATTACTATCTTTATTATCTTACTATCTTATTACTAAGTTTATTAGTTATATATTATTTAATCACATTTTCGGTTACTATATTTTTACTTTTGAAATATAGTACCATGCCATTTTACTTCTACCCTTAAATATAGTGTCTTTGGCTGTTGATTGTTCACGCTGTGCCTAGCTTCATTGTCCTTTTCTCCTCGTAACTTCAATAAAATTATTTTTATTGCTAGTTATACATTTATTTTGATCAGTCTGTGAACCCTCTTTCGTTATGTTTACGTATGAGTAGTTGTGGGTCGATTATATGCTGCATCTGAACTGTTTTTCTTGGTTTGCACTTAATTGTGTTTGTTCGATTAGCGCGTCAGTGATTCCTAATGGTTGTGTTTTTTCCACTTTTGTTGATTGTGCATATGAAATTTGTTTGTCAAGTATAGCTATATCTTTTGGTAGTTCTTTTTGTCGAATTGTTAGGTTCAGATAGCCCGAGTATGATATTTTTGTTTTGAGCTTTTTTTCCTTGAGGTTTATGTATATTACCATGTTTATTTTTTTGAGGGGGGGGGGTATATGTATGTTTACATTATCTTTATTTGTATTTTGAAGAGATGTAGAATTTTTTATGGAATTTATTATTTGAGTTGTCACTTTTTGCATGATGGAATTGCTTTGAGTTTGCAGCATATCTTTAAATGATACTGATAGATTTGCAAATGTTTGTAAGGTGGATTTTATTTCGTTTACTTCTATGCACAACTGCTCTATCATTTTTTTTGCTGTGAGTTGAACAGTTCTGGATTATTTATTTTTAGGTTATTTCTATTTACCTTTATGTTTTCGTGGTTTAAATTATGAGCTGTCAGCCGTAACAAGAGCTGTGCAAGCGTGTTTGTGTTTGTTGTGGAGACATCTTGTGTCTCATACGATGACTCTTCGCCAAATCCGGGTAAATCAATTGAGTGTCGTTCACTTGCCAGACCCTTGTTTATTCACTCATCACATTTCTACTTGTGAATTTCACCAATCTTATTTAGATTAGTATATTTTTCAGCCGATATGTTAGTACAACGAAAATGAAAGGTTTGACATAATAGTGAAAAAAGGAAATAAAAAATTTTCCTAATATCTTTTGTTGTTTTGAAGAAAAGAAGGAAGGTTTATTTTAAAACAGCAAATTTTTGAGAACAAAAAACTGAATACTTTTATAATTCTACATGTTTCAAATATTTGATTGATTTTTTTATTATTTTGGTGATACTGTAATCTGGTATGTTATATCATCAACTATTTTGTTAACATTTTTTTACTACGTTTTTTTTTTTTTTAGTTTTGAGAGAAAAAGTCCAAAAGGGGAATTGTCGCGAAGAAACTATATTAGGAAGGAATATATTTTTTTCATTTTGATGCGACATCAGATAATAAAACTAAGTTAAACAAAGATTTTCAAAAATGAAAAGTTATTTTTTCGAGGGTAGAAGAAGTCCTGAAGTAAAACAGCCTGCGGGTACGACATTAGAAACTCTGGGCTCGCTTTCATCAAGAATCACTGACTCAATACTAGTTTGCAAGGCTCTTGTGATTCAAAGCACAAATCCAACCAAAGTCCCAAGTACAAAAGTATCCAAATGAATCCACATGCTAAGAATTTAATACTTGCAAAATGTTGACATTGAGGAAGTCAATAAAATATTATGAGTAAACCTTGTAGTGATCCATGAAATTGTTTAACATCAATAGTTTAACATTTAATGTGAGTTAATATATTCTTTTTTCACAATTGTCAAAAAGGCGGTAAAGTTAAAAATTATGAGAAAGCTGCAGCGATGATCTGAGAGGTGCACAATATTTAGAATCCATAAATGTACATGTAGTTTATGCACTTTTCACGGTTGGAAAAAATTATGCTGCAGAAAAGATTATGCCACCAGGTAGGTTTCACAAACATATAAACTTGATTTGGGCTGCTGCACAGTGGGCGACGAATCTGAAGGTCTGCAGCTGCCAATGCATCCGAGATAAATGAAGGGTTTAAGGATTTACCAGTTTCAATTGACAGCATTTTAGCAAAATCAAAGCCATTTTTATCTGAACGCCATAGTAATGGTTATGATATAACGGGAAAATTACCGATGCTGAAATATGGTTTATTCACGCAGAGCGACACATTTTATATATGTGAAATACTAACTGAAGTATCCCGGTCCGGCAACGTGTTAATATTTGGAGACTTTAATGTACCAGATATTGATTGGATCAATGATTGTTTAACCAAGTTAAATCCAAGTGCAGATATATTCTTGGAATTCTATAATTCAGCCCTAATTCAGATGATAAACCAGTACACCAGGTATAGAACTGGATGCACACCTTCTTTACTTGACTTATTTCCTACTACCAATGAAAGAATAATTTCAGGAGTATGTATTGACAAGTAGGAAAGAGAGACCACGCATCAATAATTCTTAATGCACAACTGTGTCTCACTTCGCACATACCTGCAAAGAATATATATTATCCAAACTATGAGACAGCTGATTATAAATCTATAAACCGTTTCATCTACAGTTCATGGAGAAAGTTTTCTGCAGATAATCCTACTGCCGGAGCCTTCTACACGAGCTAAAAATATGTGCCACTGCGAATCAGAAAACAAAACAAAAAATAGACAAACCATGAGATATCGGTAACATGGTACATTTAAAATCATCAACGTGGGATGAATATAGAAGTACAAACAATGAAAATGATTACAGAGCGTACCGAAAAATTAATGACGTTCTTATATCAACAATAAGAAATAGCAGAGCAAACTACGAAAATCAAATAATAAATAAAGGAGGTAAGTCCTTTTACAATTATATATCCAAGTCTTTCACAACTTAAGTGTCATTATCGCACTTCAGGATGGCGAAGAGGTCACAACCGAACCAGAAAAAGTTACAAATAAATTTGCACAATAGTTCCAACCCGCTTTCATCAAAGAAACAACCAGTATTTCTACGAACTCCACTAGTCCTCAAAATAATCAACTCATCAGTATAAACGTCACCGAAGAAAAAGTAAGGAAAGCCATTTCCGGCATAAAAATCGATTCAAGCGTTGACCCTATCATCTTAAGAAGCTGCTGCAGTCTAATAATCCCATTATGTGTAATAATGCAGCAACCTTTAGATTCTGGTGAGTTACTGGTGAGACTGAATGAAAATCTGTCACAGTCGTGCCCATCTTCAAGAAAGCAAATTCTTGGGAAAACTCAATGTATGGGAAGTAACTGATTATCTACACGAAGCCCTGTCGGATGTTCAACATGGCTTCCTGCCTGGCCGATCTGCTACAACTAACTTGCTAAAATGTGTTAATGGATGAACATCTGATCATGATATGAACATGCCGAATGATGTTCTATCTCGACTTTGAAGGGTCGAGATAGAACATCATTCGGCCATTCGGCAGATAGAACTTTGATCGGCCTGCATAAAAATCAAAATTAATGGAATCGGTGGGAAGTTGTTGACATGGATAGAGAATTTCCCAACAGCCAGAACTTTTAGAGTGAAAGCCAACGGTAGTCTGTCTGACCAGTACAATGTTGACAGCGGAGTTTCGCAGGGGTCTGTATTGGGCCCTCCATTGTTCATCTTATACATTAGTGACATGTCAAAAAGCATTCAGTGTGAAATTAGGCAGTGTGCAGATGACACTAAACTATAATGTAATCCAGTAACGCAGAACATAATACTTCAGGAGGACCTAAACAAAATATACAACTGAACAAAGCAATGCCTCCTAGTACTAACGTGTTAAAATGTGTGATCCTCCACATTGGGAAAAATTATCGAAAAGTTCAATACTACAACCTCTAAAATCAGTAAGGAAGCAGTGTAACCTAGGAGTCATAATTTCGGATTAACTGAACTGGGAGAAACAACCAACAAAAGTAGTAAAAAAAGCAAAAGCTACAAAGTACCTAATTTAGCAACAAATATTGTTACAATTTATAAACGTATGTTAGGCCTATTCTTGTATGTTAGGCCTGACATGCTGTATCCATGTGGAATCCGTATTACATGAAGGACATTCAATTAATAGAGAGAGTACAGCGAAGAATAACTAAGATCGGCTTTTTTTCTGAATTTCCTGAGACAATAAAAATATTTGCTTGCCAAGCAGTTAAGAAAATATCAGGTTTAATTATCAGTAAGTATCATGCAGATGGAGACAATGGATAAAAAGTAATTATGCTCCAGGATACAAATATTAGAATCTGTTGGTCATATCCAGAAAAGAACTGGTTCCCGGCTGGAATCTCCCAAATTCAATAATGGGGAAAAAATGAATGATGGTACACAGCTGTAGGTGATGGAAGAATAGACAGTGTTCAAAAATATTATGAAATGGCGCAAATCGATGACGAAATAATGAAAGTTTCGAAAATATGATATTGAATGGGTAAAATATGTTCATCTATGTTAGATTGATAGCAATCCCAATCATCATCTTTCTTCTCCAGAGTGATGTAAATAAGGAAACAATAGAAAATGGTCCGGAGTACCACCATGTTCTTACGTGGATCATTTTTTCTTACGTGGATCTATAATGGATGAGGTGAAGTAAATTTTTAGGTATTTTGCCCATCTGAGGTTCTAGAAAAGGTTTTTATGGGAAAACTCATTAATCCCCACGGATACTTTTGTTTACTTACGACATATTAAAATTTGGAATAATGATTGCACAAAGTAAAATTTTTAAAAATCGGTTAAACATCGTAGTTGTCATTTCGTTATTAATTTATATCAATTGAAGTTAAATTCTGTTGGTCAATTAATATTACACAAGAGGATTATTTATATGTTAATTAATTAATTGACATGATGTATGTTAATACGATAAACTGAGAATTTATAAGGCAGGGAAATCCTTGAAAGAGAGCTCTAAATCGAATAGGGAGAAAAGACGAGATCTTTGGAAATTGAATGAAGAAAAGGGATCTGTAGTATGTGGATACGTGGTTTACAATCTTTTATTCAGAATTGAGTAGAATATTTGAAACATTTGTTTTTTAATTTTTTTCGGTCACTCCTTATGATTTAAGTTTTAACTTGTTAATAAATATTAGAAGAATACATATTATTTTTGCTTGATGTATCATTTTTCTAATAATATGGTACGATTTTGAAAATGTTTAGACATCAAGCATTGTAGAATTAGCTACTATACATGAACACGAAACAATGGACTTCGTCTCTCTACCGACACAAAGTTTGGAAACCGAATCGGAAAAACTAACGATAACGGGAAGTACGGATAGTGATACAGACACATCGATCGGTGAAAATCTTCACGCATTATCATTGGAAGAGCTCATAGAAGAGCAGAAAACCACAAATGAAGAGAAGAAGCAATTGCGCAGATCGTTGAAGGAGTTTGAAGCTGAATTTGAGATGAAAACTGGAAGGAAATTGCAGAAAGAGGACAGAGCATCAATGGAGAACACGTATATGTTATATAAGCGAGCTAAAGCAAAATTGAGACTACTTGAGGCACTGGTTGGGAAGCAGAACATATAGTAAGATCAGATAAGGATATTTTTTTCATTATTGTTTACATTAGAAGCTTCTAAACGATTTTAATGAAATTTTTTTCCGAATAATATACTTTTTTTTTAAATATGTCTGATTTATTTCATAAATTTGATTTTCAATGTTTTAATATATGTTCGAATAAAGTACAAAATAATAAGAGTACAAATCATATAAAGTAACTATAACTAAACTTGTTGTAAGCATTCGCTATTTAATATAGTTAGATATTTTTACTTTTCAAATTTATTTACTAAATATTAAATACTTAAATGATAATTTTGATTAAAATCGCGTAAGAGCCTTAAGTGTAAGCAATTACTACTCATATTTTTGTATTGATACGAAAATATAAAATAAGTTATTTTAATACAGTACAAGAAATGAGATATTTAGATGCTTGGAGGAGTATGAAATATTATAAAAGATTCTCACTGTTCAAGTTTTTGTTACTATAAAAAATATTACATTGACAATTAACAAAATTTAATAGTTTGACAATAGTAACAATGTTAGTTGATGTATTTTATTTGGTTATTTCAATGTTTCTAAAGGAATTTTCCTAAAATCAGCCATAATAAAGCACATTCTAAATACAGAATTAGAGTAGAAAATGTTTTCTAAAAAAGTCTGAATTATTGTAGGTTGCATTTTTGAAGATACAAGCAGACAAAACCATTACAAATATAAATAACAGACAAAAAGAGATAACAACTTTCTTAAAAAAATTCTTATTTATCAGGGTTTCCTCTTCATTTTCATTTCTAATGGATTTCAATCCATATTTTTTATTGGCCCTTTCTCTATTTCTTATTGCTGATTCTGAAAAGAGCCGGAGTGTGATTCCCTTTTCTTGCATTTGCTTTACGGTTTCAGGTGTATTGTTCAATATAGTAGATTTCTTTGTTTCTACTAGGGTAATTTTAAACTGTGTATGTAAGGCCATCAAATAAAGAAAGTGTATCTTGTTGTAGTGGGAACAGTTGTACTAGTGACACGACTAGCTTTAAAATCTTTACCAAGAAAAAGACGAGAAAAGTATGAAATATTTGCTTGCAAAATGAATATGATATTTTGAGCTGTAAATGAAGTATTAAATGCATTGTTGGTTAATGCAACCAAGATGGTAATGTTTTTCTAGAAATTGAGCACCTAATCAATTTGCGCTACTTGATTTTGACATAAAAGTTCCCAATATTCCAACGTCTTATGGAGTTCGGATTGATGAGTGTAGAAAGGAGGAAATGTATCTAGCACTGTATGTACCATTGTCTCTAGCAAACAATATAGCGATAAAAGTGCGCTGGTTCATATGATTGGCCATTAGCAATAGAATTTTGTGTTCATTAGAACATTCAATTGAGTAACATGTTCTAATACTTTCAGAACTAGAATTCCAATGATTATCCACTTTTGGAACTATTCAGTGAGTCTAAACGTTCTTCATGTGGTCTACACAGCAGTAAATCATGTAATTTCGATTTTGGTAAAATAAGTACTCGCATTGAGGAAATAATAAAGATGTAAAACAATAGGTTTATAGGGAAGAAAATAAAAGGAATTATACATATTTAGCAAGTTTTTGTTTCAATGTTTTCATAAACGCGTTCTTCGTATCCTCAAAAAAGAAAAAACTTTTGAAAATTACCTAACCGGTGTGATTACGTTTGCGTATTAAACATATGAGCTCGGGATATAAATTTTTTACAAATTTTTATTCTACAAACATTGATATATTTATAGATTTTTATTTCCTTTACATATATAGTTATTACATATTCCCTAATTTTTTTATAAATATGTACAAAATAATACAAAATAAATAGTGAATAGATTTATAACAATCAGCGTGGATATTATTTTGAATTTATTTTGTATGCCAGTAAAACTGTCAATCTGCGTATCGTTTTTATTTTTAAAACAAAATATGTACCTTTAGGTAAAATGTAATAAAATTGTCAAAATAAACAAACTATGAATCAAATAAACAAACTATGGAATTCTTATCTAAATAATGCGGCTGTGAAAACAATCTATTTATCAACACATATTCAGTTGACTAAAAATGCACATACGACACATTCATATCCAGCTATATATCTATTCTTTTTTATATTATTGAAGTTATTGCAGTTTCCTGCATTTTGTAACTTACAAAAATGACAATATAACAAATACACATGAAAATACATTAAAATAAAGTACAGCACTTGTTTAGCTCTATTAGTTTTTATGCCAGCTAAACAATTGGTCAAGATTAGTTCAAACAAAGTTCTAAGAAAATCCACAACAATTTAGCGGGCACCATTTTCGTACGTAGTCGGGTCTTTCCTATCTTTTTATTACTTACCAATGTTACTGGGCAGACTCTATTCCTGTGATGGTCAATTTAGAAAGTAAAGTTTATCATAATTTGCCTGGCTCTTCATTGGTTATAAAGAATTATCGTTGAGATGAATATTGCTAAGTAGCCAAGAAAATGAAAATTATCATTTTCATTTTCTTGCCTGCTTTATTATCAACTGAAATGTTAAGTATGTATTATTGTATGGAAATGAGACTTGAAAAGTGGCCAAAGACATTACCAGAAGGCTACAGGCTTTGTTGCCTTAAAGTTTTGGTGGGACCCTATGTTCCACCTAGGAATTAAAAGAATTAATCATCAAATCATTAGCCAAGAAAATCGATTTCTGGAAGTCGTTGAAGAGATGAATGTATCTTTAAGTTCATCTCTGGATGACTAGTAATCACTAAAGCTAGGAAATGTTTTTAAGCTATCAGCGTATTCACACCCGAAAAACGTTTATTTTCATCCTCTGTTGTAGGTGTAAAATTTCGTCCTCCACAGTATTTTTGTATGTAGTATAGGTTCGTTTGAAAAACAATGTGTTGAATATAGTCATCGCGAAAGAAGTGTAAAAATACATGAGTAGTAGGGTTGCCAGATTTCTTGCAATTCAAATCTGGACTCTCACTCGAAAAAATCAACAATATTAGACAACTTAGTTTATTCCTCTCTGAGATCCTATTCCTTCAATGTCTGCTCCAGTTTCTATTATCAATTTCCTGTGCACATTATTATTTCCCTTTCTTTGTCGTTCGCCAAAATTAACATTAGTATTGTCGCCCCCAAATCTAGTACATTCTTTTAAAATTTATTTTTAAGTCATTGAATGTTTGTATAGAATAATTGTCAATCATATCTAACGATTACTCCTCCAAATTACCCAATTTTGCATTTATTCTTGTTTTAGAAAAATATTGGATTACAAGTGAAAATATTTTTTTATCTTTGTTATTAGTAGAATCAGTACTAAAAGTATAAAGTTAGCAAGTTTGAAGTTCGCTAAGAATAAAATGCACTGAATGGGGCGCGAGAACTTGATTAATCAAACAAGTTGTTGTTATTCTGCCTGTAGAATATTGAATGGCAATTTTAGAAGTATCAAACTCCTTTGGAATTAATTTGTTAAGACAGTTTGTAGAAGCAAAAGATTGATGTTTTACATGGTATGCGCAACACAATTCCGTTGTGGTTGCCCGTTCTTCTTCTGGGCTATTTTGTTTTAGAAAATATTCTGTAACCGTTATAGACGTGCTTGTTGATGGTATATTGGAAATCTGTTTCTTTTTTAATGTGATCCTTTATATGGGCAATTCCAATTAAATTAAACTGTTTACATTGTCACGGATAATAAATATTAGCAACAGTCGTATCTGTTGCATTGAAGAAAACTCCCAGATCACTCTTTAGCTTTCAATTATTCTTATAGTTTTCTTCTAAATCAAAAGATATCGCGTATTTTAGGCAACGCCAAATCAATGCGTTTAGACAACGCAATAATAACAACTATGTCCAGAATTTAAGAGGATACTTGATGCGGGTCCGCTATTGTTCCATCTCGCGTACCAATATCTTTAAGTGCCATTCCTGTGTTCTTAACCAAGCTATGGAATAAAATGGAAGCAATTGGTACAAGCCCATTTGCGAATCTCACCAATGAAGAAAATAAGGCGAAGTTTTTCAAGATCAGTTTACAATTCTTTGAATTGAAAATGTGCATTTCCCAGACTCGCTTGAAACAGCAACAACCCTTTGTGATGACCTCCAGAAATAAATTTACCGACATACGGCAACGAAATATCTTCCCAGTCAGTCGTAGACTTCCGTACCCACTGGCTATTGATCTCGAGGTCTTAGACCTATTTTCTATCAGTGAGCAGCCCGTAGTACCGGTTTTTATAACATCTGAAGTCGCCGACAGTGAATTTCTGTTTGCCGGACATAAGAGCTATGGTCCTAATAGTAAGCAATAACCATTCAGTGAATGATCCACTAGTTATATTAGGGCATCATATTGATAGCCTGCCACTTGTTCAGTGAGAGGAGCATCGGGGCCAGGCAAGACTCAGCAATGCCTCTGTCGCAAAATGGGTACACCCATCTACCCCTGTAGATTATATCACATACGAGCAAATCGTAACATTATTATCGACTAAACCCGTTTTTATCATCAATTCAGCCTTGAATACCGGAATTGGTTCTTCTGTACCAATATACCTTTACCACACAAATTATAATGCAATAGAAACCGAAACATTTTATTATGCTCCTATTGTCGGTACTAATTATGACAATGTCTGTCACAAGCGTTAGTGTTCGCATACTAACGCTAATATAGAGCACTAAAATTTAAAAAAAAATGCCATTCAAGCAAGGTTCAGCAAGCAAGCCAACGAGAAGCACGTCACCCGCTTATATGGACGCTTATATATGACTAATTTCGGATTTATATTCAGTAATAAAGTTAAAATTTTTGAAAATATTTGAAAAACTTGAAACGTGAGACAACTCC
Organism: Adranes taylori; assembly: GCA_009867245.2. Classification (NCBI taxonomy): domain Eukaryota; kingdom Metazoa; phylum Arthropoda; class Insecta; order Coleoptera; family Staphylinidae; genus Adranes; species Adranes taylori. The sequence goes on from WYDF02263863.1 coordinate 11,029, forward strand.
TAAGAGTTAGGGTTTTTAGTTGTTGAGTTTTATTGCATTTTAAGACCTGGTTGGATTTATGATTTTTTGCAACATAAATATTATTCCATTCGTATGAGCATTTGTTTTAATTTCCACTTAAAGCATTTCTTTAAAGCAAAAAATTAAGAATAATAGTTTTAAAATTTTTATTTGATTCGCTTATTAAATTATTATAATATTCTACCAGGCTTAATAAAACGCAATTGTGATTAAATAATTAAAATTGTAGCGACTAAGTTGAGCATTGTTAATTAAAAATAAATAAATATATATGTATTATAAAAAATGTACGGGGCACTGTTTCGAATGTATAAAAATTTGTATACATAAATTTAATATTATATATCTATTTAGATATTCATAGATTTAAAGTAGTCATTGTTCCTAACTTATTACGTTTTTGTCTCTAGCCCGTTCCTTCTTATATATACATATTTAATATATTTATATACACATCTATATTCTTTGTTATTATTATTATAAGCAACTTATTTGAACAGAGCACAGTGTTTCGATATAAAAGTGATTATCAGTTTATATAAAAAAAATCAAAATTGTTTAGCAGATGTAATTCCTCATAATTATATTGATTAAATGGAAAAGATATAATATACATAAGAATTTTGAATTTTATTTGAACCTAAATGCTCTATTTGAATAAATTGTTCACTTTTATCTAATTTATAAATTGCAATTAAAATCTTTTGCAGATATATTTGTGATAGACCGTATTTTATTGCTAAACTAATATATTATACATATTAGACATTAAAGACATTAATATATATTAGATACTGAAGAATGTGAAGCTATTTTCTCACTGGCAAATAAAATTAGAAGCTAAACCATGCGGAATGAGTGTTATAACTTTTTATCTTTAGGAGATTTAGAATACCAATAACTATTTAGCAAAGTTGATATTAACACGCCAGTTATATATGAGCGTCATGTCAGATATATACATTCGACAGATGGGATTGTTTTGGGACGCTGTTACAGAATTTATCTTAACAACGCATCCTCGAGGTTATGCTTATTACCATTATACTGCTTTTTTTTAAATTCTGTTAATTTGTAACCTCAAATGCTATAATATTTTTAACTTCATATATATGTATATATTAGCGATTTAATTTACTGGCAATATGTAGCTTCTATTTATAATGCAAAATTGGTTAGGATGATTCCATACCATATTAAATGGTTGAATGATGAATGTTTACGAAGATGTTGTAGTTTGATCCAGTCATTCAGCATGACGAAGATATGAAAATGGTGTGAGATATATTGTGAAGACTTGTGAAGATGCGATGTAATTTGTGACGGAAGAAAATGTTTTTGTAAGATATATTCGCTGTAGCCGAAGTAAAGGAAGGTTTGGTTACTAATGGTGAATTATGCTACTTGAATGTGCGAATTTCTTCACTCAGAAATAACTAACACAAGACCCAAAATGCGTCTGAGGAACGCTAGATTGAGTGAGTTCTTTTATGCCGGCTGCCCGGTGGCAAGTTTCGTAGAGTTACTTAGGTGTGGCTTAAAGGACTCGTTTGCTATAAAATTTTAGGAACAATTGTAATTGCGACCAATAGAAAAATTTCTTTGCTCCGTTGAGATTTCTAAGTTTTTTTTTTGTGTTAACGGAAGCATAAGTGGTGGCTGATACTAGCTTTACGCGACCAACATGTTGAGGAACATCGTATTGAAACGCTTGCTAAAATTCGCGGATATACTATCCAATGCGATTTGTCAGAAACTCAAAAGGGTTCGAAGCTTAACGACTTGTTTTAAAATACGGTGGGTGAAATAAACGTTTAAAAACTTTTCAGTTGAAAATAATAAGAATAATAAATAGCCTTCGCAAAATATGCGGAAATATTCTCTCTATATGTGTAATGAATTTATGACAAAGCATACCGCCTTGCCATCGGTCGCCTCGTATAGCGAGCGGCGAACATAAGCCGGCGAGCTGATTTTTTCGTGCGCGCATGCCGCAACGATTGATTATGACTTTGAGATTTTATTTTAAGCGTATTAATTTCTTATTTCCCAATTTATATTTATATTATTTGTTAATTAATCGTTATTACGTTGATTTGTACTTGAAGAATTGAATTAAATTTGAGTAGTCAATTTATATTATATTAGGATTATTTACTATGTTATTTAATTTATCGAATTAATTTACATGGGTTATGTTAATCCTATAACAAAGCCACGTCAGTCATAGATGTTCGACGCGGCATTCTATGGAAAAATTACATTCAATGGAAAGAAACTCTTTACCTCGCCGCATTTCGTCATTCTAATTGTTTAATTGGACCGCAACATCTAACACTTTCTTCCTTTCAGAATCATTCATCGTTTTTAGTGTAGTGAGTTATATTTGTTGATATTTTCGGATATGTCCGAGTTCAAGATAAGCATATCTGACCAAATTTTCACGAAATTGTCTTAATACCTATATTGCTTTCCGTCGAGATTTTGTATGAAATATTTGTCTCTGCGTTACCTTTATTATTATAAGCGCAGATCGGAAGTGGTTTGTGTTTATCAATTTTTCGCTTACTTATACTTGCAGAATTTAGTTTGTCACCCATCTCATCTCTGGGGCATGTTTTGTTGCCAATACTCTTACATTTCGAGGATCCAGCTAGTTTATTACTTTAATGTCGTTTTGTCTTCTTTCGTTATCATTTTTCCCTTCTTCAGTTTAGCGTCAACTTCTTTTGGCATATACTTCTTACATGCTCTCACAGTGTCAACAACATGCGTGTTCTGACGAAGAAATACCAATGCTAGTTGGTGTAGATATTGTCCGCATTACATAATCTTCACCGGGAATGAAGACAATTTTATATCTCGAGCGATTTATTTTCGCTAGTCTACCGCCAGAAATAACGATTTCATTGTCTGAAAGATATAATTGATTAAATAAATATATAAAAATAAATAAGAGGCGTAATAATAATTCAGATCTGTTCCGAGTACTTCTTCGGTCTATGCTATTTTTGTAAATATGTTTGGTTGATCAATAAGATGTTATATTTCCTATTCTTACTAATCCCATCCACACATTTTCATCTCCTTGCCGTTAGTTTAAGTCCATTTTGTGACAACTCCCACTCGCGACCAAATAGTATAGCTTAACCACCGATGGCGCAAACAAATATCTTTATTATTACAGAATTTTAACATCCTCGGAACTGAATACTCGGGCGCCAGGTCAGTTTAACGTCAGACTGGAGGGCGGGGGTAAATCTAAATATGGTACAGACGGTGGGTACGATATGTATAACGGACAAGGTAGGAAGTTGGCTCGTTGGCTTAGCTGATTTGGCTTAGTCGCTCTACTGCTGCTGGACGGTTTTCTTCGAGTTCTCAAGATCAGAAACTAAACAATTATATACAAATTCTCGCTATTTATAGACGGGAAGGAGCCTTCGCTCAAGTTTTGTTCTGTTATACGGGTCTATGTGAAGCCATCATACGACCTTTTATTACGTGACACGGGTCTCTTCACTCAATCCTATGTAAATCTCGGTATTATCCCTAAGCTACATGATGTCGTAACATATTCCATTTTTAGTGGCATTCCCACTGGTTACAATAGAACTCAGCAGATCATCAGTAGCAGCGACGCATAATAGTGAACGGTGTTACTCAGCTTATTACATATACTTCTACATATATACGCATCTAGCGTCATACATCTTATAATACATAGGTAATGTGTACAAGCACAGCCAAGTGGCAGTGTATCTCTCTCTCTCTCTCTCTCTCTCTCTCTCTCATAAATAATTGCGCGAGAACGTGCAATTATTTATAATGTATGCGTTTAAGTTTATTATTAGTTCAATCAGTCTAGGGTTTCCAAAATTGGTCGAATTGATTCAATCTATCTAATTGATTCAAATTATTTCTAGGGAAGGTTTATGTAATTTTTTGGATTTAATTTATGTCTCAACAATGTTGTGTTTGTTGAAATTTATTTAGACGACGATGTCGAGTACTCTGAGTTGTTTGTTAATCGTATTTATCTGTTTCAAAAAACAATAAGATTTATAACCTCTTCGTCAAAATATAATGTATAGTTGTCGAAAGCAGTAATATTTGTTGATAAATCTAATTGTAAGCCAGCATCACCTTCACATATTTTGAAAGGCACGACTTTGCTCACTAAGCGGCTAGCCGGCTGTTTATAGAAATGAAAATTCGTCTTATGAATGCAGCTACCAATACACTTGTTTTAGATGAAATTGATGTTTTTAATTATTATAAACAACAATTTCCAATATCATCTAAAACTAATTTACTGATGTTTTCCTGTTTACATATGTATCTAACCAAAAGGTTGAAAGAAAGTGACTTGTATTTAACAAATTCCTTATAGACGCCCCCACCCACTGAACTTTCATCCCTGAAAGTTACAGATCTACAACCTTTTCTACAACGATTTACAACGTTATCAACACCTTTTCTTATTCCAAATATAGGCGTTAGGTCTCATTGCATCGAACTACGAATCCGATACTCAACCATTACGCTATAATAATCTTTTCATCATAATTTTGGAAATTAATACCTAGTTGACAATTTGATATTTACACAGGGTGTTGTTTTCATAGGAAGTTTGTGACCCATTTTTTGTTTAAAACAGTTCCAGTATGTTTTTTATTTCTTGTGTTGAAAAATCATTTCAAGCGTAAGCATTTGAACGAGTTAAAATCAAATGGACGGTTAAAGTCGGAAGTAATTTGACCTTAAAAATTAATTGGACCTCAAGAAGTGTATAATTTAATTTTTTTATCAGTCTTTTTATAGCACATTCTAAAAAGTTGAAACTATGAAACTAGAAAGCTTACCAAATATGTTAGTAAAATTGTACAAGATAAATTTATGAAGTTGAGCGAATTTCTTGATGGTGTATTATCCAATGATTTCTACTATCCGTTTATTGATAATGCGAGGGTTCCCCCATGATGTACAAATTATGTCTGAATCACGCAACTTTTAACTGACTGACCTTGTGTGTCTAACCTATTTCTCTCTATTTTGTATTACTACATTAATTTTAAGCGGCAAAATCAAAATGATAATTGTTTGACTTATAATATAGGCAACCCAATCTTCTGGGATGCGTTTATGGAATCCATCCATTGAAATATTTTACAGAGCGATTAAATTGAAACTATAAGTAACCTAAGACGAAACTATAACTAACTAGCCTAAAGACGTCTAAAAGAGGTTATGTTTAATGAGAAATATGGAACAAATACTTGAATATAGTAAACATTGCGTTAAATGTGTTTTTATTGTCGACAAATTTTATTTACCAGTGAATTTTTATGTTAAATTTATTGTTTTGTAATGTTAAGATGTACATAAATACAAAAATTCTAACCTATCGACGTGACACTACATAAATTACATTCTATGCGAGTAAACACTATTTGTTACTATCATCTACATAATAATTTTATTGATTAATAAGACTATTCACATTAATCATTTAAGTAAGAATGATAGTACTAATAATAAGTAACCGGGTAGAATTTAAGGAAAAATATATTTATATTATATATAATTCAATTCCTTCTAATTTAATCTCTTAGAATACCTATAAGAAAAAAAATAACTAAAGTCATAGTTTTAGATTGAGTAATTCAAAGATTGTATTTAACAAGGTGCGTGTCTGTTCTTCAAAATCTTGTTGGAGATAAATTGATCAAAAATATTTTTAATTTTTTCAGTACATGAAAGTTCTGATAATATGTGGCTATGTTTATATAACTGTGAGGTTAAATACGAGGGTGGTTTGACGGAAATCTAGCATAAGTAAGAAAACGCACTACTTTTCAAAGTGACGTTCCAACTTCTTCATCTCTTCCGGAAAGTAATTTTGCTTGAGCTCTTCAAAATAGTGGGAAGATTCGGCGTCCTTCGAGCCATTTTTTAGATTTGGGAAGAAGAAAAAGTCGCAAAGGGCTAGATCTGGCGAATACGGTGGGTTATCGATCAATTCGTAGTCTAATTAGTTCAATTTTGCCTGCACGACGGTCGCTCTGTGAGCGCTTCCGTTGTCATGATGGAAGAGAACTTTTTTGCGAGCCAAACCACGGCGTTTTTCTTCAATTCGGCGTCGAAACGGTTCAATAATGCTGTGTAGTAATCGTCAGTTATCGTTTTACCCTTTGCCAAGTAATCAATAAGAATAATGACTTTCGCATCCCAAACAAAAACAGTCGCCATCACCTTACCGGCCGATTGGGCTGTTTTTGTCTTTGTTGAACCATGTTTCATCGATAGTGACATATAGACAAAAAAATCTTTGGGGGTCACGTTTTATCTTCGTCAAAAGCTTTCCGAATCTATTACAGGTGTGCGTGTTTGGTCGATAGTGAGTAAACACGGCACCCATTGCGCAGATAGCTGGTGTAGTGACGATATTTGAGGGCTCTGGGTGGTCATCATCAAAACAATTCGTACGAGCACGAACAAATTCAGCTTTTCAAAATTTAACTGTTAACTAGCGACGGTGCAATCTCGCAATAAACAGCATTCAGTTTGGCTTTGATTTTTGCATTGTTTTTTCCGTTCTTATGAAGGAACTGATTCACTGAACGATATTCGACTTTTTCCATTTTTCAAAAAACAAAAGTTGCTTGCTTGTGACGGCTGTAAAACCAAACTAATTGACCTTTTTGCTTCAAATTTTGACAGACGTCATGTGTTGGATGGCTGATGTCAAAACCAATATGACGTTCGTTGTCACGCGTCAAATCTATCGTTGTCAAATCTATCGAAGACTAGATTTATGTCAAACCACCTAAATGCTCAACTCTATATATTTTTTTATATTGGCGTAGTTGGATTGGTTGTGCACCACTATTGGAGGTGGTTTCCTAGTCTTTGGGGGCTGGTTGATTGATTCTTGGTTTAATTAATGCAGAATTATTTCATTATAATATATTAGTCAATGCGAAAACATTTCATTCAAGACAATTATTTGAAAAGTTAACATGAAGTAAACAAATCATTTTATTTGGATATAACTTGAGAAGTTGAGAAGATATATGTAACTTGAGAAATTATATGGTCACTCCCCACTTAGCAAAGAGTTTTTTTAACTTTAGGAGTGCATTTACGTAGATTTGATCCGGGCTTATTAATTCAGCGCATCAAGTGCATATAGACCTGGAGCACTCAACTTAGAAGAAACCATTACCCGCAAACCCCCTTCCTCCGCGATTGTACCCACGGGCCGGAAAAAAAGCCGGCACGCATTATTTAAATTGGAGTAATCTAATTGCCGTTGTTTACACTTTCTATTTTGAGAGTAAACAGACTCTCTAATCTTTAGAACTATCTGAATATTAATTTCAATATGAACAGTCTTGAAAATTATTTAAGAAATGTTTTTTTGTTCGTTTGAGTTCCCCATCATTTCTGTGAGTAACTTCAAAATTTATATTATCAATTTGTAAATTTATCTACCTTACCGTTTAATAATAAATCGATCTAATCTTTAAAACTCAATTTGGACAAAAAGTGACAAAATTGTTTCTTCTTGCATGAAGGTAGTCTTGCACCCTCACTTTTCCACAGCTTTAAACTGTAGCCACTGCACGCCAGTGACTTAAGATAGCATCTATGACTTTGTTTACTTTGTTTTTCATTTGCATATACGTTAATGTAATATGTCTAAAAGATAATTTTACTTCCATTGATTTAAATAAAGGTAATCTAAATAACTAAATTATCCTTGTTAAATTCAATCTTGAATTTTAGTTGATCATATCGTATCTTACTAAATGTACCTACCTAT
>WYDF02263874.1:0-18146 GCA_009867245.2 Adranes taylori
GGAGCGCGTGATCCGTACCATCAAAGAGAAACTATTCAAACGATTTAGTTTACAAGGTTCTTATAAATGGTGGAATTAACTAAAAGATGTAACCGCTGAATATAATAATCAGATTCATCGAGAAATTGGAATGCGTCCGGCAGAAGTTGAGAAAAATCATGGAAAACTCTTCTGGATACTGTTTTTTCGCATATTAAGATAGCTGGGAAATGTAAATTTCAAATTGGTGATACTGTTCGCATTTCAAAACAAAAAGCGCTATTTGAGAAAGGTTATACGCCAAATTGATCAACGGAATTATTTACGATTGCCCGCGTGAAATTGTCAAATCCTACAGTATATCTACTTGAAGATCAAAACAAGAAACCCATATTTGGTGCATTCTACGCAGAAGAATTGAAACGTGTAAAATATACCGATGCCTTTCTGATTGCAAAAGTTCTACGTAGGAAAGGCGATAAACTCTACGTGAAATGGCTTGGATTTTCAAATGAGCATAATAGTTATATAAATAAATCAGATTTATTATAATTTTTAGAAAAATAAATATTTTAAAAATAATAAAAAACATATATCCACTTGTTTCATTTAATACCAAAATTTATTAACAAAATTTTTAAAAATATAAATAAATAATACATAAATAATAGAAATTGCTATTAATAAAGTTGGAATTATAACAGTCGTCATTTCATATATTCGCTTCTCGTCTTTGAATTCCATCAAATTGAAATGAGCATTGTAGCCTACAGGAATCCAATCACTCGCTATCGATCCATATTCTGCATCATGCAATTTAAATTCTATTCGGAAATGTATAAATGATGGTTGATATTTTTCAATTTCTTTCATATCCAATGATAGTGAACAATAATAATCGGGAGTTGTCGAATTGCGATATGAACACTTCTCCTTTCATCTGTATAAAATTATTTTTGTTGTTGTTGTTGGTGTTGATAAAAACATTTTCTTCCCCATACTGGATACTAATCATACAATTTGTTGCAAGCGTCGGCAGATGTACATATATTTTATTTTGAAATATAGCACTTAAAATCAATAAATTTGCAGCAGCAGCAGTCATCTCTTTTAACAGAGTTTTAAGTTGTAGAATTTTTTCACAAGATCCTCATTTGCTTCTAACTCCTGCAGTATTTGAGAACTATCTGCCAGAAATCATTCGATGTGTTCCTTTATAACTTTCTTCTTCTCAATAATATCGCGACTCTTATTGAGCTTGAACACTACCGATGATGGAATTTTGAATTTTTATATCGCCTATAATTTTCTCCGAATTTATGTAAGTCAGTTCGAGCATACACCCGATACTGCGATTTTTTAGTTCTGTCGGAATTCCAATCATCCACGTTCTAATTTATTCCAACAATTTATCGCTGCCAGCATCATCATCATCAATAGTAGTAAACGATTTGGCAACTGAATCTAGACAATTTGAATAGAACCGTTCGAATTTTAGGTTTGTGAACTCAAAAAGTTGTAGATTAAGTAGCGGGGTAATCTCTTTGAGCGCTTGAAAAGTATTTTGAGGTAATGGAACGAGAACTCCTCGTATTTCAATCTTTGCTGTTCTACGTTTGTAATCATTAGAGGAATGTATATTGCACCCGTCAAAAACAGATTTTGTCATACGTTTATGCTTAGACTGTTCACCATCATCATAATAATAGTCTCTTTGCCATTTAAGTGTATTTATGCAGTTTGGACATTTATAATAACTCTTTTTCTTGGGCATAATCGTGATGAAAGATACATTTCAATTTCATCGTATGCTTGATAAAAACCAAAAAATTCTGGTTGTGTAAATGAAACATTTCTTCTATACTTTTTTTGTTCGACTATAGTCAGCATTACTGTTGGTACGAATCCTCGAACAATACTTAGTCCAGTTGAAACTTTAAGTAAAATCTTCGTTCGCCCAAAAGTACAATTTCATTTTTTATATTTTCTTCATGTTGATTGCTAAGATCGCTTAGCACTGCATCAATATCAATACCTTCATCGTAATCATCCACATTGCCTGGATGTTGCTGCTGCTGTTGTTGTTGATCAAATGGTTAAGGCGGCAACATTTGTTCCATCGCGAACGATTTTCACTTTTTTCTTGATTTCACGAAATAAACTAGATCTATGAGCAACTACAACGGTAACATCGGCGGCTAGGGTGATGATGGTAAAACTAAGTATGAAAAGTAGAATTTCAGATTTTTATAGGAATCATACTTCTCTCCCGCTTCTTTCGATGCGGTAGAGCGATCGATGTCAAGAATTTGAAAAAATATATTTCTAATTATTGGTTGCTTATCATCATACACCGTTTCCTAGTATTCTGAATGTCTCAAGGTTTAAACGATTATAATATTCCTATGAAAGCATGTTCGAGCGTGTTGAAAACCGCAAAAGTAAAACCAGCAAACTGATATGCTTATCTATCACCAAACGGACGTTTTCAATGTTTTAAGAAATACTTATTCACACGAATTTCTCGGAAGACGCTTCATTTTCTATCTCTCTTCCACACACCTATAAATACTACGACTAGTTTTCGTCATATTTCATTCGTAGTTTAATCGTTCAACAGCACATATCGTTCTACTAATTATAGTACAAATTTACAAAATTTTGAAAAAACATATTTATAAATGTAAGTTTATATATTTATCGTTAATATCGCCTTTGTAGAGTTTTTTTAAATTAAAGTCATTCGTGTAATTGATCTGTGCACATTGAAACAACATTAATCTCATATCATGTTTATTCATTTATTTCCTTCAACATATATTATATAAAATATTAAAATAATGTTGTATTATTGCTTTAGCTAAAATGCATACATGTCAATGTGGAAAATCATACTAATATTTATATCATCTTCGTCGTCATGAGAAGAACGTTTATCGCGTGACAAATCGCGTTGCTTGTCCGCTGTGCGACGCGACTATCACGCGTCAGATAATGTGAAGAAGCATTTAACCCGAGCTCATGGCGATGAAGAAAAGATTCTGTGTGACGACTGCGGGGTGATGACAAGTTCTGGCGCTGAACGGATGGATTATATAAATACTCATATCTCAAGAAAACGATCAACGACATTACCATCAACATCTGTTGTTGGTAATGATGAGGAAATTGCTATTATTGGTGGTGGATTGGGTAATAACCAACCCAAACAACAACGAATAAGGTGCGATATATGTTCTATGGATTTTAGGTGTCGGAAAACTTATATCGGACATCTAAAATCGATAGATCATACCACCAAGGAAATGGTAAATATTGGAGATGGATTGTTCTCGGTTAGGTCTGGTTTTAAGAGCAGAGTTGGATCATATCGGATTGAAGCACCGTCGACTACTGATTATACAACTTTTGCAGCAACTATGAAGTCGGCGGTGTAGCAATTGTTGGAAAATCATTTAAAGGATGGAGGGCTCAAGTTGAATCTTGAGCTCTTTGGTTTGTACCGAAAACCAGATCTAATCGAGGGAAAAGGATCAGCGTCAGAACTGAAATCGTTTAACACTCGCAATGTTGTCATCATCCAAGCCAGCGATCTAGACGATATTTACAACGCATTCGTCACAATGATGTTATCGAAAGCGGATGAATTTCAAGAGCGGGACAGCGGCTGGAGTTTAGTAGCAGTCAAGTTTCTTTCCGTTAACATTAACAAATTCCAGCCGCTGGGTGGATCATCGTATATAGAGCTGCCACGGGAAATTGAAATGAAGAAGGCTTGCGTTAATATCAGGAATGAAGATGAAGTGTGTTTCGCATGGTCGGTCGTGGCATCTCTATATCCAGCAACATCATCCTACAAATACGAATCTTCATATTATCCACACTACTCTACCGTTTTAAAATTAGATGGCATTTTTCGATGGAGTTATTAGATATTAAAAAGTTTGAAGATATGAACGAAATCAGTATAAATATATATGGATTGGAAGAGACCTCAGACCGAAACACTACATAGAGAAGGTATGATATTGTTGGCCCGATTTATTATTCAGCACTCAATTTATTGCTTTTAGAAGACGATTCAGAATCTCACTTTGTTTTAATTTCGAATTTATCGCGATTGTTAAGTACTCAAATTTCAAGTCATCATTATAAGAAATTATTTGTATAATATATAAAACTTACCAAACATCAATTGTAATCATGTCTATACCGTTTTACGAACTACCGATTTAATAAAGTTACGTAATGGTTATGAACGACCAGTGAACGTATTAGAATTTTCCGATTTTAAAAACATGATGCGGGTACCATTTGTAGTTTACGCTTATTTTGAGCCGTTACAGGAACCGATTTCCACTTGTGCTCATTCTCGATGTACATCTTATACTTTTTCCACATATAAACATACCACTTGTCCTTTTGCCTATTAAATGAAATGTAATTATAATGATTCCTTGTCAAGTTTCGAAACTTATACTGGTCCCGATTGTGCTAAAGTGTTTATCGAAAAATTAACACTAGACGCACAACGTTTATTTGTTCATCATATTCGTCCCATCGTTCCAATGAGCCCATTAATTCCTGCACAACAACTATCCTATTTAACGACAGACACTTGTCATATTTGCTCGAATGCGATACCGGTATGTGAAAAGGTAAAAGATCATAATCATCTGACGAGTTTACCACCCAAGTGTTCGTTCTATAACAATTTTACTGGAGATCATCTATCGGATTCCGACTACCAACACGCACAATTAGTATGGTCGACGTTCAAGTGTAAAACGCTTGGCGACTATATGCTTGGCGACGAATATGTGGGCTCAGTCTACTCTAGATGTAATCTCAATTATAAATTACCAAACTTCCTCCCCGTTTTCTTCCATAATCAGAGTGGAAGAAAACTTGTCATATTTGCTCGAATGTTATACCGGTATGTGAAAAGGTAAGGGACCATAATCATTTAACCGGGGAATATGTAGGTCCAGCCTGTTCAAAATGTAATCTCAATTATAAATTATGAAAATTTCTTACCCGTTTTCTTCCATAATCTGAGTGGATAGGACACTCATCTGTTCAATAAATATCTGGCTGAAGCGGGGGAAAAAATCAATGTAATTGCTCAAACCAAGGAGCGTCACATTTCGTTTTCGAAATCACTCGATGTAGGCATATATAAGATTAAAAATGGTCAAGATCGAGCACATGTATTTAAACTACGATTTTTGGATTCCTTCCGTTTTATGTCTTCTTCTGTACACAAATTAGCCAGCAACTTAAAACCAGACCAATACTTTGAAGTTCGTCGTCATTTTCCGTCCCCTGACGAATTTCAATTGATGATACGTAAAGGTGTCTTTCCCTATGAATATTTTGATTCCTTTGAAAAATTATTCGAAACGAGTTTACCGCCCAAGTGTTCATTCTATAACAATCTTTCTGGAGAACATCTATCGGAATCCGACTACCACCACGCACAATTAGTATGATCAACGTTTAAGTGTAAAACGCTTGGCGACTATATGCGTCTATATTTGTGTACCGATGTTCTTCTTTTGGCTGATATTTTTGAAAATTTCCGATTCCTGTGCTATAATGCATATGGACTCGATCCTGCACAATACTATACTGCTCCCGGTCTATCTTTTTCGGCAGCTTTAAAAATGACAAAAATTAAATTAGAATTGTTAACAGATGTTGATATGCTTCACTTTTTTAAATGTGCAATTCGTGGAGGTATATCAAACTGTGTACATCGACATGCACGAGCAAATAACCCGCTCATCACCCATTCTAATTATTCCAGCTGAACCTACTTCCTGTCTAGCATATTGGGACGCCAATAATTTGTATGGTTGGTCCCTATCGCAACCGTTGCCATATGCTGGTTTTGAGTTTTTATCTTCAGACGACATTGAACATTTCGATTTGTGAAGTATAGCTTCGGAATCCAGCATAGATTATATACTGGAAGTTGACGTTGAATATCATCACAACTTGCATGATGATCATAATGATCTACCTTTCCTCGCAGAAACTATGGTCCCACCTTCATCAAAATTTAAAAAAACAAAATTAATCACCAATTTAATGAATAAAACCAATTATGTTGTACATTATCGTACTTTACAACAAGCTGTGGATAATGGCATAAAAATTACAAAAACCCATAGGATTTTAACATTCAACCAGTCCAGATGGTTGGAACTCTATATTTCTTTAAATACCTCGATGCGCCGGGCTGCATGTTCCGAATTTGAAAAAGATTTCTGCAAACTCCTTAACAATTTCCTGTATGGTAAATCTATGGAGAATGTGGAGAAGCGACAAGATATCCGATTAGTAACATTTTGGGAAAATCAAGGACATCTACTCGGAGCTCGCAATCTTATTGCTAAAATGAATTTTCGCAATATCTCTATATTCTCTATATTCTCAGAATCTTTCAGCTATTCACATGAACGTCTAAAACTCATCTACGACGAACAAATCTATGTTGTATTTGCTGTACTTGATCTATCAAAATGGCTCATATATGATTTCTTTTATAAATACTTGAAACCCACATATGGTAGTAAAGTAAAATTGTGTTATGTGGATACCGATTCATTCACCTTAAGCATTGAAACCGATAATCTATATAACGACCTCAAATTAAATTTAAATAAATTTGATACCCCCAATTACAGCTCATCTAATCTCTATCAGATCCCTATCAGATCAAAATAAAGCAGTTCCCGCACTATTTAAGGATGAATATGGCGGTAAACATTTATTTGAGTTTATCGGTCTGCGTTCGAAAATGTACTGTCAGATTTCCGAAGTGTCTTTGACGAAACGTGTTAAAGGTGTTAAGAAATCGGTGGTCCAGAAATCGTTTACAGCCGATGATTTCCGAAGATGTTTGTTCAATCATACAATTCTTTATAGATCCCAAATAAATTTTCGCTCAATTAATCACGACATTTATACTCAAAATCAAAATAAATTGTCCCTGTCACCGTTCGATGACAAACGGTATATATGTCGGGATGGCGTAACCACCTTGGCTTGGGGTCACTATAACATTCCTTCTCTTGAGTCTGAGGCTAGAGAATGAGCGTATGTATATGTATAGTTTTTGCCAATTTTTTTTTTAATTTCTATTACTTTTTTCAAAATTTCCACAGTGGTTCGAGTAGTGTGGAGTAGTACATTTTTATTTCATCTTTATATATTATATGTTAAAGTTTTATTGTATTTTTTATCTCGTGTTTTTTATTCTTATTTATATACCTCGTATATTCAAATTTTTTGAAAAAATAAGTATGTGTTATTCTATTAATTGTTTTATTTATTTAGATCACTATTTGTCTAAAATTCATCCTGATTTTTATTGCAGATAAAAGATCTAATATTATAACTAATAATATTTATTTTCTAATCATATATATTACCATATTGCGTGCTAAAATAAAATCTAGTGCTAAATCTAGTAACTTTTTTTTCCCCAATATAAATTTAGTAACTTTTTTCCGTCCAAATTTTGACAACCGGAAGTGTCCTGTCATCCGCCATATTGGATTTTTATCTGACAGCTGTCAAACTCAATACCCGTTCCAAAAATACCGAAAAATAACGCTACACGAAACGGTTACCGTTTTTAGAGCGATTTTGGAACACCTGCTGGAGGGTTAGAGGGTGCGGCAGAATCGGCTATATGCTACTACTATCCTTCAATAATATTTTCCGCATCCAAAAATAGTTCTCATCGCGATCTATACTTTTTATGCCCGTAAATCTCTTTACAGCTTTGTTGCTGGCAACTCAGATAACTCTCGCCAACGAACTGATAGCAATAATCTTACAACATATAAAAATCTGACAAGAATACGTTAAATTAGAAAAACGCAAGAACGTTAATCTTAAAAATAATTATCAATAACGATCCTGTCAATACGAGTTTACAGCACACTTTATTTACCAGCCGTCTGTGTTTTTCGTGTAAAGAGGAAAATCTTGCCACGAAATGAAATAAGTACGGCAACTGATAAAACAAAAGCGAAATGCCTTTGCGTTTGATTTATGTTACATGTCTGAGGATTGTTTCTTTTTTCATCGTCCCTCAAAGATCCATGCTCTTCCCCTCTCCCTCGGCCACACAGTCCGTTATTTGTCCTTAACACGTCACCCGCCATAAATTCGTTATCCCTGAAAACATGTTCTGCTTCGTATTCTGTATCTTTTTGGAGTATTGTTATTTTGCACTTGCGTCTATTCTTATATATCAATATATTTAGTAAATTGCATCTAGGGTATCCATTTAAAGCAAGGCATTATTTGTATGTGAGATATTTAAATAATATTAAAAAAAATAATAATAATTAATTAAAGCATAGGGAAGTTATGAATGTCAGCCATTAACTATTGGGTCACTATAAAGCACTGACTTATTCAGACGTCCGATGGTCTACATCCGCAACACTGGGCGTTTTTCACGTTGGCGACTCTGTAGATAGCCTTTTGAACTTGACAGTCAAGAAGTCCTCTACAGGAACTACTTAGTTATATCCTAAACATGAGTTGAGGAGTTGCGTACAACACAGAATCACCTGCATAGGCTCGGCGGAAAGAATAGTTGCAATAGAATTTAATGTGCGCCTATAAATAAAGTGAGGACCTTACGAGAGCTTACAAATCAAACTGAATACCCATCCGAAGCAATTTGATGCGCTTAAGCAATATGTTTAGGAGTGTATAGCTCTGAAAAGCAGAATGATGATAAATGATGATGTAACGCCAAAGAGGAACGATGTAAAATAAATTCACTTTCTTCATACTTTTTGATACATACTGTTGGCAAAAGAATAACATTCACTGTCTTTAACCCTTTTAATATATCGAGACTAAGTACACGTGAATGGCCCAAGGTTACTAGCGTTTAGATGTCCGAGTGGGTAAGAAGTAATTCTACCATAAGAAGAAGTATACAGTCAAGAGAAAAGTGAAGAAATAATTTAGGATACGATCAGTTTTTAGAGAGAGAGAGAGAGAGAGAGAGCACATTAGAAAGGGATTTCAATAAGTAAAAGTAGGATGGAGCGACGTTAGGATACTAATGAGTTGAGGGCAGCACAATCGATTTCTTTATATAAGCCAAATCTTACCGTTACTCTCTCTCTCTCTCTCTTGGATACAGTGAAACGGCGATACGGCAGCACCAGTTTGACCAAGAGTGTGAAGATGCACTAGAGAAAAGGAGAAAAGCTTGGAGATAATATCTACAGCGAGACACTCGTTAGAACAAGCAAAAATATATGATCGAAAGAAGAAACGCCAAGAAGATATGTAAGCAGAAGGAAAGAGAAGTAGAAAAGGCCAAGTTCCAGGAAATTGAAAATTTCCATAATCAACAAAAGGTGCGAAAAATGTACCAGAACTTGAATGGAATAAAATCGGGGCTTGGGCCATTTGTAGAGCAAAAGGTGATTCTCTTCTAATGCGACCAGAACAAAGTGTTGTGAAGATGGGCGGAATATTTCTCTGAGTTATTAAACTAAGAGTCCAATGGAGAACAATAAAACGGAAAATAGGGTGAAGGTAGAGATGCCCATCTTGGATGAGTTGAAGGATGCTATAACAAACCTAAATAAGTACAAAGCCGCTAGCGAAGATGGTATTCCTGCAGAACTGTTTAAGTATAATGGGAGCGGTATCTTAGAACAAATGCACAAATTACTAGGAATAATTTGGCGGAAACCGAAAATGCCCCTAGAGTGGAATACTGCAGTGATTGTACCATTGCACAAGAAGAGAGATAAGATGAACTGTGCTAATTATAGAGGGATATTCTTACTGAATACTGGTTACAAAATCCTTACAAAGGTTATAGCCGGTAGACTGAAGCCTCAAGTAGAAGAAGAGCTGGGCGAATACCAGTGCGGATTCAAAAGCAACCGATCAACTGATCAAAAGTTCTCCCTGAGAATAATACTTGAATAATATTACGAACAGAATACCACCTTAAACCAATTCTTCGTAGACTTTCCGGCTGCGTATGACAGAATAGTTAGAAGTCCACTTTATAGAGTGATGAAAGTAGAGTTTGCAATACAGGCAAAACTTGTTAAGCTCATAAAAATGACGATGACGGACACTCGCGGTTAAGTGGGAGTTGAGAGAGAGCTAAGAAACAGTTTTCTGATAGAGAGAGGATTAAAACAAGGAGACTCATTACCTAACTTACTCTTTAGCCTAGCACTGGAGACAGTTGTAAGAAAGTGTCCTATTAACGCTGTAGGCTGCATATTTAACAGTACATACCAAAATCTCGCCTGACAAGACTAGAAATTAACCAGACAAGAACCAAATATATGATTAACAGCAGGCACAAGACCCGATGGAGGAATGTCCAGGAGTTTGAAAGATTAGATGGAGTTAAACAATTGAAATATGTTGGGGAATCTTAACGGAAGACAATGATCTGATAACTGAAATTGAAGCTCAAACAACGGCCGGAAACTGATGTTACCAGAGCTTTCTCGATGTGCTTAAGACGTTACTAATATCCAAAGAGGTAAAAGTGAAAGTGTATTTTACAATCATCAAACCAGCAGTAACATATAGCTCAGAAACGTGGACACTAACAAAGGCAACTGAAAACCGCCTGGGAGCGGAAAATCTTAAGGAAAATTTTTGGAGCGGTATATGACTGGGATGGATGGAGATTTCGGGCAAATGCGAAACTGTAAGACCTGTATAGGAGGCTGTCAATTGTCAATGACATTAAAGCATGCCGATTGCGGTAGCTCGGACACGTTGAGAGGATAAGTGACACCAGGATTCCGAAAAAGGTATTGAACACCAAACCAGAAGGGAGTCATCTCATAGGACGTCGGCCGTCCACGCAAGAGCTGGATAGATGGTGTGCCCGAAGATCTGCACAAATTGAACATCGTAGAATGGAAGAGAAAATCTGCATTGAGAGACGAATGGCGAAAAGATGTTGTTTCCGCGGCCAAGATTCTTATAAAACTGTAGCGCCAGCATAAGTTACACATGCCACTTTCCAGAGTGCATATCAGCTCTGAATTTATTGGAGAACGATCGACACTGGGATATATGCATTAATGGCGCATGCAACACGTCACATTCAAAACAAATTCGTGCACTTTTTGGAATCATATTCACTGCCTGCTCTCCTTCATCTCCTAATTGTTATGGGAGTTATGGGAGAAATATAAATCGCTCTTGACTGAAGATATTTTCCGTTAAATACGCGAGAGGAATTTAAATAAGTACATGGATAATACAGCAGAAATCTGCATCGCATTTAGCAGAAATTTAAATTGCGAACAAAGTTCTCAATCAATTGGGAATGTCATCACCGAATCGATCTGCTGCTGATTCGTTCGCTGTATAATTGCATTTGAACAAAATTACAACACGCATGATCTTTTGTCGTATGAGCAATCAAATATTTCTAAGCTAACGCCTGAGCAGAAAGGCATTTACGATCAAATTATGCAAACTATCAATAATGGGGCTGGAGGATTGTTTTTCTTAGATGCGCCAGTTGGAACTGGTAAAACGTTCCCAATTAGATAGTTTCGGACAGCAATTCGATCTGAAAATGTCACAGTATTAGCTCTTCCGTCCTCCGGAACAGCTGCGACATTGCTACCAGATGGAAGAAGTGGCCATTCCGCAATGAAAATGCAATTCATTGAAACTTCCACGTGCAACATTTCCAAAGCATCCGGCATAGGAAAAGTATTTCAGAAATGTAAACTAAATGTTTGGGATGCATGCACAGTAGCTTGCAAAAATTACTTGAGGCTCTTGATTGATCATTACAAGATTTGCGTGGAAACATCAGACCATTTGGTAATTTCTCGATTGATACGCTTGCCTTGCCTGAAATACTATACTTTGTGTCGATACGTAAAGACGTCCAGCTGCAAAACGATCGATCATCTGAGATATTCTCCCATCAATTACTGGAAATTGGTAACGGAAAAGTGCCTGTTGATCAGACCTCAGGACAAATTTCATTGCCTCATAACATCTGCAATTGCCTCATAATTTCTGATATTTTCCAATATTGAAACCAATTTTAAGAATCAGGATTTGCTGAGTGAAGGATTGGCATGGTGGAACGGTTGCTAAAAAAATTTAGGTCCTTTGATTAAAGGTATCGAGTTTAATGAAGATGCTAAATTTTCCGGTGGTTATAAGGACAAAAGAATGATAGCATTTTGATATAAACATAATCTACGAAAACATGTAACTACTTGTAACCTTAATTCATATTTATATAAAAAGTCACGTTCTTTTTTTTTAGCATCATCAAAGTTTCATGCGCTTCAAGACAAAGTTGTTTGTTTGCGTTGTAAGCGATCTTCAGTTCTTTTTGTTTCTCCCTTTGCCCATGCATGTTGTTGTGCACTTTTCCGTTTGTCCTTTTGTTGTTGTTGTTTGCAATTTTTCTAGTCAACATTCAGTGGATCGAAGAGAAACAGATTTTTCTAGAATTCCTGATTAAATTTCTTATATAAATTATAGTTCCTTGTCTTTGGAATATTTTGAAAAATGGATTTTAAAAAAAATCGCATACAAGTTAGGAATTTATGACATTTGAGCAAAAAGTTTGGAGATAAAGCTGCTTCAGAAAGATTAATTGTGCTTACATTCTTTAGATCGTATGACCCTTTAAGTTTTAACATTTTATAGCTACAAGTACAAAAAGAACTATGACAAAAGAAGACAAAAAAACTAAAATAGAACTACTATTCTTCTCTTAGAAGGAATAGGAATTCTTTCCTCTTGTTTCATCTTCTTAATGCTGTTACCCCTTCCTTCTCTTCTCGCTAATTCTCCTATTTCTCTCTATAACTGTTATTCCTCCTCCCAACACACATTCTTACATTACCGCCAAACACCTTTCTTCATCACTCCAATTCATTCCCGTACATGCATGGACCCTATGATCCCATCTTTCCTCATCGCTTCCACAAATCCTACATATCCTCTTACTTTCAACCTGTATCCCGTTTCCTCACTTCCATGTTTAGATTTGCTTTCATATACTCTGGCGTATTTGTTTATTATATCTCACATTCACTTCAATATCATTCACACCTCTTACACATAATCACTTTCGTTTTTCTCCCATTCTCCTGCTACTCCTTTTTCTCTATATACTCATTCAATCTTTCAAATATTTCATTCATTTCTTTTCTTGTTTTCGCCAAATTTAGAAAATCATCCGAATGCGGTAATGACCACATCTTCTCCTTCACAAGCATCACCCCTCTCATATTTCAAATCTGACATGTAATTGGACATCTTTCTCTGACCCCCTTCCTTATTTTAAACTATTCAGACACACAATTTCCCTCTCTTACCCTTACTTTTGTGCACTTGTACATTAATCTTACAATTCAACTTATCCTTCTTGACATTCCGATTTTTTCGTCTTCTTCCATAGTTTTTCAGTTTCTCTTGTAAATCCAAAAATATCAGATATAATTTATTTCCGGTACACAATTCATGATTTATCAAATAATTTATAAATACCAAATTATCAGTTGTACCTCTTCGCTTTATAAATCTATTTGCGATTTTGACAATATCCTGCTTCTGTTCATATATACTCCATTCGTTACTGTAACCCCGCTATAATTCTTTACCTACCTCCTATATCTTCTATTATATATCGGTATCATTTCACCTTCTTTGCATTTCTCTGGCATACTTTCCCTCCCATTCAATATCTCATTAAGTCGTTTTACTGTTGCCCCAATTCCTTTCTTCTTCAGATATCCCCACACTTTACTTGGAACTTCATCAGTTCCTGGCGTACCTATTAACCTTTTCTTTTTCCTCTGCCTCTCCCTTTCAGCCACATCACCTTTATACTTCTCTTCCTTTTCTCTGCGTTTCGTTACACTCATTCCCAGTTCCATTCTAATTCTCCATCTCCAACTTTCCTCAAACTTTTTTCTCATACACCATTCTTCATCAGAAACATTCCACTCCTCCATATTTGTCTTTACATCCTATCATATTCCATCTCTTGCATCACCTTCTTTATGTCTTTCATTCCTCCAAATTTTCTAACCTTTTTATTGTCCCATCTATATATAATTTCTTTTCCCCATTGAGCTTGAGCGCTATATTTGTTTGTTTCAAACTAATAAGCTTTCCTATTCTCGATCCTTAACATGTTTTTGTTGACGTTGAATATTTCATATATTTCGCTATAAAAATTACGAAATTTTCTGCCCTATTTGAACACTCAGTATGTTGTATTTAAAATATAAAAATAAAACTTTAATCTATTTTGTAGATTATAAAATGAGCGGAATAACTTACCCAGTAATTCTATACACAGCCAATAAAATGCAATCATAAATTGTAATTAAAATATATACTAATATCTGGAATATACGAAAAGTAGACCATGTATTTCTCATTAAAAACAAACTAAAATCGTAAATTTCCTCGAATAATTTCGAACCAAGCTTATGGTTGCTTGTTCCATAACTACTTGTATAATCATATATGACTCAGGGGAAAGGAGAAATCATGAGATGCGTGTTCAGAAGATAATACATACGTTAAAAAAAGAAACTTTCATAATAACCTAACAATTTCATTAACAAGAGAATTGTATCTCTATTCCTGCAGTAGTTTTAGATGAGGCAAGTAATTTACTTGTAGACTAATCTAGTTCCAACAGTGACGATTCAACGCCTGATGATGATAAGTTTTAATCCTTTAATAGTATTAAACGGAAAGGGTTGAAATTCTAATTTTAGCCTATATTGCTTCCTGAAAATATGTTGGTTATATAGCTTCGTGGAAAACATAATTATATTTTATAATAAATGAGTAAAATAGAGAAAATGTTATGAAACCCCATAGAATTGCATTTTATTATATTTAATGTTAAGAATGTGATTATAAATCTAGTACAAAAAGAAACATGACAGTTCATATGGGTGACCATGCTAAATATAAACTTTTCGAATGTTCGGAATGCGATATCAGTTTACTAAAAAACTCACTTAACTATTCATAAATAAATTCATTCTGGAATCAAGCCATTAGAATGTATAGAGTGCGATTATAAAACTGTTTGTAGATCAAATTTAATAAACCAGAGTCACAAATATTCCGAATTGAAACAATTCGAATGCATGGAATGCGAATATAAACGTAATGCTTTATAAAGGTAATCATTCATAGGAAAAGCCATACTAAAGATACCATACTAAAGTGCATTTAACAACACATTAACGGACATACACACATTAAAGATAAGCTATTCGGGTGTCCAGAGTGTGATGACTGATCTGCTACAGCCAGCAATATAAAAAGTAATTATCACATTCATGTGAAAACACTGAATTGTCCTAGACACAGATATAATGACAATTTGAGGATTGGCCGACTAAATATTACCTACTACTGGAGACTTTACTTAAGGCAATTCAATTTCGTGAAATATATATATATTTAAATAGAGTCAAGCGTTACTTTGTTGCTTACAATATTGCTTACTTACCAATATTGCTTCCTAGTTATATATGTTCGTGGAAAAGATAAATATGTTTTGTAATAAATGAGGTTAAAATAGAGAATATGTTACGACAACTCATAGAATTGAATTTCGATATATGTAATGTTCAGAATGTGGATATGCTGCTATTCGTAAGTGTTGAGACTGTGATTATATATCTACTACAATAATCAATCTGTCAGTTCGTATGCGTAGTCATGCTAAAGACACACTGTTCAAATGTTAGGAATGCGATTATCAGTGTACTCGAAAACTCACTTAACAATTGATAAACGAATGCATTCTGGAATCAAGTCATTAGCATGTATAGAATGCGATTATAAAACTGTTTGTAGATCAAGTTTAATAAATAACAGTCAGAGATATTCTAAATTGAAACAACCATTCGAATGTACAGAATGCGTATATAAATCTATACTAGAAGCATTATGAGTCTTTACAAACGTACTGATTCATAAATAAAGCCATACGAATGTTCTTAATGCGACTATAAGAATTCACAGAGAGTGCATTTAACAACACATTAACGGACATACACGCACTAAAGATAAGCTGTTCGGTGTCCAGAGTGTGATGATTGATCTGCTACAGCCAGCAAGATAAAAAGTAATTATCACATTCATGTGAAAATACTGAATTGTCCTAGACACAGATATAATAACAATTTGAGGATAGACTGTCTATGGCTGGACTAAATATTACCTACTACTGGAGACTTTACTTAGGGCAATTCAATTTCGTAAAATATATATTTAAATAAATTCTTTGAGTCAAACGTTACTTTGTTGTTTACTATATTTTTTACTTACTTATATTGTTTCCTAGAAATATGTTAGTTATATAGGTAATGGAAAAGATAATTGTATTTTGTAATAAATAAGTTTATAATAGAGAAAATGTTATGAAAACCGATAGAATTGAATTTCGTTATATTTAATATTCAGAATGTGAACATACTGCTAGTAGTAAGTGTTTAGACTGTGATTATACATATCTAGTACAATAACAAGTATAACAGTTCATATGCATTGTCACGCTAAAGACAAACCGTTCAAATGTTCGTAATGCGATTATCAATGCCCTCGAAAAACTCACCTAACAATAAATAAACGAATGCATTCTGAAATCAAGCCATTAGAATGTATAGAGTGCGATTATAAAACTGTTTGTAGATAAAATTTAATAAATCGCAGTTGCAGATAATCTAAATTTGAACCGTTCGAATGTACGGAATGCGGATATAAATCTACTACTAAAAGCACTATGAGTCTTCATGAACATACTTATTCACAAGAAAACCCATACGAATGTTCTCAATGCGATTACAAGTATTCATAGAGAGTTCATTTAACAATACATTAACGTGCACACACTGAAGAGAAGCTATTCGACTGTCCGGAGTGTGATTAAAAACCAGCAAAGACCAGCCTTTCTTGATTTTCCAAGGTAGAAGTATTGTTTGTGATTTTTTTGGTATTTATATATATATCTTCGGTTTTATATTGATTTTTAAATTATTTGATATTAATTTAGTTTCGTTTCAATTTCTATTGATGCCACTTACGGAAAAATCATGGGTTGAATTAAATGGGAATTGCTCGAAGCGGGTTATCCTTAGGTTCATAAGGTTATATTTCTATAAGTTTGAAATGCATTCAAGTTGTATTTTATTTAAATTGTTCATAGAAATTCTAAGAATGTTAAGCCCACCCAAATGTCACATCCCATTTCGACGCGTAGCTACTCAGGGGTTTCGTTGAATGGGTTAAGTAAGTACATAGATTTTAAACAAATCTTCTTATTAGCCATTGTACCAAATAATAATTAATAGTGTCACACTGCGCTATCATGCTATATTTAAAATTGCAACTTCTAATAAAACGACTTGCGTCGCGCACTACCTAACTCTATGACAAACTAATGTTTAACGCTCCCAGTAAACGGCCGAACTGATCTTTTATAGTCATCCCAGAATATTCATTAACTAGAGCCTCCTAATTCTACCGCGTAAAGTCATACGCAAAGAATTGAATTTTGTTATATTTAATGTTCAGAATGTGAATACACTAAGTAAGTGTACAGAATGTGATTATGAAGCTACTACAAAAACAAATATGACAGTTCATATGCGTGGTCAGCTAAGGATAAACCGTTCAAATGTTCGGAATGCGATTTTCAGTCTACTCGAATAACTCACTTAACAATTCATAAACGAATTTATTCTGGAATCAAACCGTTAGAGTGCGATTATAAACTGTTTGTAGATCAAATTAAATAAATCACAATCGCAGATATTCGCAAAATATTTGAGTTGAAACTATTAGAATGTACGGAAAGCAAATATAAATCTACTATAATTCTTCATAAGCGCACTCATTCATAACAATAGCCATTCGAATTATCGCGATGCGATATTTAAAATTGCAACTTCTAATAAAACGACTTGAGTCGCGCACTACCTAACTCTATGACAAACTAATGTTTAACGCTCCCAGTAAACGGCCGAACTGATCTTTTATAGACATCCCAGAATATTCATTAACTAGAGCCTCCTAATTCTACCGCGTAAAGTCATACGCAAAGAATTGAATTTTGTTAT
>WYDF02263885.1:0-18874 GCA_009867245.2 Adranes taylori
TACTGATCGCCAGGTATGGTTTTACCGGCCGATCGAGTTGTCTCACCGTCTTCGGTGGGCCTTCGCCGCTCTTTCTCCACTGCTTTAACTGTTCTTTCGTCTTCCTTCGTAGTAGCCGACTCACCTTTCATCAACAGTGACGTATCGACGAAAAAAATCCTTCTAATCGCGTTTCGTCTTTGCCAAAAGCCTGGAGCTTTTCTTGACGAGCTTCACTACCCAGAGGAATTTTTTACGCAACTGCTGATGAGTTGTTTCATAGTGCCGCTTTAAATTGCAAATATAAAAAACCAAAAAAATATAAACCTAAAAACTAATATAAAATTAAGAAAACCAAAAAGATACAAATCTACAAAAAAGTCTATAAAACAAAAATAAATAAATAAAAATATGCCAATGCCAAGGAATTCGTCACGCGTGTCCGTTTTTGGTCGATAGTGAGTAAACACGGCACTCATCGCGAGAATAGCTTTTTCATATCCAAATGTTTGTGTATGATGGTGTGTACACGCTCAGTTGATTTGGTTGCAACTTCTGCTAGTTCCCGGATTTTGATTTGACAATTTGCCATAAACATATCATAGATTTTGTTGACGATTTCTGGCGTAGTGACGATATTTAGGGCCCTGGGTGGATATCATCAAAAACATTCGTACGACCACGAACAAATTCAGCTTTCCAAAATTTAAGTGTTGCTAGCGATGGTGCAGGCTTTGATTTCTGCATTGTTTTTCCCTTTCTTGTGAAGGAACTTAGAACGATATTCGACTTTTTCCATTTTTCACAAAACACAAAAATTACTTTCTTGCGACATCTGTAAAAACCAAATTAATTCTTCTTTTCGCTTCAAAATTTGGCAGACTTCATGTGTTAGATGGCAGATGGCAAAACTAATATGGCGTTCATTGTCACGTAACGCCATATATCGAAGCCTAGATTTATGTCAAACCACTCTCATGTGCCTATAGTCTGCGTGCAGCAATTTTTGACCGGCTTCGCTCTTTGAAATGTAGCGTGGCGTTGGTGTGCCTGAAATTTGCAGTACTTTACTTATATCACTTCTACAGGTTGATCCTAATTTTAATGGCCAATTGGAATTGTATTCCGAAGTTCCCGAAGTTTCCTTGTTAGCTATTCCGTTAAGAGACTGCCTTTCGCTTTTAGATTGTAATAAATCGAATGTGTCTTTCTTCCCTTCAATAATTCCATAAATAATGTTGATGTAGCACTATATATGTTTGATTTATTATTGTGTATAATATAAACGCGTTATAACATAATTCCTCGTATCTTATATAATGTGGAACACAGGAAACGGAAAGGAGCGCCGCACATAACAGTTCAGTCTATCAGTCCGTCAAACTGTCGTATTGTGCACAACTCGTAGCGCATCGGACATAATTAAAGACACGCGTATACAAGCGATCTTCATGTTTGCTTACCATTTGCTCTAAATTCTATGTGTAGTTGTATTTGTCAGATTACATAGTCGCATGGACTAGGTATCCAAACTGATACGATGGGTGGCTGATTGCATTTGCACCTTTACTATATTAAAGATACATTTATCGTTTTTTAGTAGTAATAATGTTCATTCATTTTTATAAACGATGTTCCACATTGCGACACCATTTTACCAGTAATTTCTGAGAAACAGTATATCTTACTAGCTACAATATAAGAGTCTCCATAATGATTAAAATAATCTTCCACAAAGCAATTATTCTTTGTGGAAGATATTACTATCATTATTATTTTTATCACTATGGAGATTTCTATTCCTTCTAGGCTAACTTATATTGGCTGCTTACTGACGTCCTACATATGCAAGAAGTAGAAGTGACACCAGTTGTCAGTTGCGTGCAGATTCTCTACGGAGGGAGCAGCTGAATCCACAGCCGAGACTAATGCAACTAATGAGCACATGTGAAGAACTTTGAGCTAATGGCTAGAACTACTTGCTTTGCTAGATGATAGCAGCTTGTAAATACAGTAATTAATTAAATTAATTTAGGTAATAGTTTGGAGTGTTTAAACTAGAACAGGGGTGTTATAAAATCAAACGCGTATTATGAGGTTCTAAATAAAAATCGTACATTTATTAATCTATGTTAATCTTTTATACAAAATGAATACTTGTAAAATTATAAACAAATACTATTAATGTGTGCGAATGTTTTGTTATTCGCCGCATTTTTGATTAAGACCTTTAAACGATTAAATAATTATTATATTTAGCTTATTCTACTTTTGACGTATGTTAAAAGATGCACTTGCAATTAAGACGCCTTCTGATCAAATGAGTGCATTTATCATTCAATCAGATTTGTTGGAAACCAAAAGGGTAAAAACTTACCCGTCATTCAGAAAATGTGGTGGGTGAAATACTTGATGCGATTCGTGTAGAAACAAATATTCACCGACAAAGGAAATCGGTTACACCGTTATTTTGAAATGATAAAAAAAGAAATGTCGTTTCCCATATTGAAGACGCAAAAACATCTCGTATACTACACATCAATGAGTGCCGCTGTCGTTTCATGACCGGCGGTGAGCATCAAAGCTTTGACGCGACATATGACGCATGTTTACTCATTTCGGCGAACTGTTTGATGTTTAGTTCTATAGATATGTGTACCTATAGAACTTTGTATGTGAATATCTGTATCTATAGATCTATAGTTTGTCGGAAGCTGTGATTTTCTTACCCGTTTCATCTGGTTTTTATTTTAACGTATTAAGATTATATTAGATAATTTATATTTTTTTCTTGATTTACCTAATTTATTATGATATTGATAGTTGATTGGTTAGGTTGTATATTATTAGATTATATTTAGTTGTATATTATATTTCTTTGATGAATTAGATTAGTCAATTTAGATATATTGTTAAAGGATTTCTCATTCAATTTATGATTTATTAAGGAATTGCTTATTGCTATTATTAATTAATTGAATTATTGAGAATCCTATATCAATTTGAAGTAAATAAATAATATCATGACAAAATGGTACAATAAAATACATATAATGTGTTTGGGAATACCTGGCAGGATAGGACACGCCTGACGTGGTTCCCGTCCTCCAGATATCCTGTATGTGTAAACACTCCGTATCATGTTCTATTAACATTAACAAAATGAATACCTTCGTGGAGTTACCTGGGAGTATGACCACTGTAGTGTTCATTCTCCAGATAACTCCACCTGTTAGAAAGCTAAAATAAAATAATGTCCAGGACTATACCAGGCTTGGCTCCTATTCTCTAGATGTATACGTTGCTTGTAATCAATGCTACAATTTAAAATGTCTACTACAGATATCCCGGAGGATATGATCCGTGGATCGCATCCTCTAGACGTCCTCTATTAGCAGATAATAATTTTATTACTTTTATATAAATATTTAAACACAAATGGTTATGTTAAATATGCATTCTGTAGAGTTCAACATGCTCAAGCAACTACAATAGACTACTTGAGAATTACATAGCTTATATTATGAAATATAATTATTAAATATTAAGGAATGATGAGAGCGAAGATTCAAATTACCTAAATATTATTTGCACAGAACAGACCAATGTTGATGAGACGCTAATTGATATATTTGGGATTTCTAGGCAAGCCAATGCACTTCTTGTTCTAAATTCTTGCCAAAATCCATTGCTATCTATATATGTGTTAAAAGATAGAAATACCAACGGGAAACCAAATCCAGACGGATCATGTGCAAGTTGTCCAATCTTGCCGAAATTATATGAAGTCAAAAATTATATATATAGATATCAATAGACAAATTGGTCTCTTTCTTCTTGTAATGTGTGGTCAATTATGTTCCTAGTAAGAGAAAATACACGACAAAAATTCCTATGATATAGTCAATTAAAAATTGAAATATTTAAAACAAATTGTTCTCTTTTTTCTTGCTACTTAAATTATTATATACAATAAGTTCTATTTTATAGCATTTATCTTACGTAGATTTGGAATAATAGAATATTTCTTTAACGCTCATGAGTTACCAATATCGATTCATTGCTTGATACAAGTTTTCCCATTTAATAGTTGAAGTGTAAAAGTAATTGGTTTCATAAGTAGATATAAACCGGTACTCCAACTCCAGAAGAAATTTTATTTATTTGACCACAATATAACTTATTTGAAGAAATGAATTTAGTTATTTGGAGTTATTGATCCCAAAATCCTATTAACTAGTTTTATTTCTTCAAGTCATATTTCTTGTAGAAAAGTTTTAATTTTTGTAGACAAGTAAATAATTTTTAGAGTAGGAATTCCTAATTTTTCCATTTCATTTCTTTTCCTATTTTTTTTTTGTATATTTTAAAGTAATATAAATACTTATTTGCCATTGAATTTGGAACATAATCAACATGTCGATCCATATACCTTTTGGTTCTATTGTAAATTGATACAAAGTTATAGCTATAAACATTGTAATCATAAGACAATACCATAAGACAAGTATGCTTTTAAGAAATATCGAGATATCAAGTAGCAGAGTTATAAATTAATAGACGGAACTGATGTCAAGTTATTTAAAACATCATTAAATGCTACTTGTAATTTATTGTTATTGTTATGTGGCGATCATAAAATTTAAAATTTACAAAATATAATATGTAATAAATTAACTTTTTTACAACATGAACTTTCATAATTCCAATTAACATTTCAAATACAACTGGTAGTTTTTTTTTGATTAATAACTAATCTCTTCCTACATCATGTACTCTAGTGTAATAATGTTACCAGTCATATTCATTCTGATAGACTCCCACTTGCGACGCAGCTAATGGGCAGCCAGTGCAAGTGTCCCAGATGGCGCAAACAAAATTGTTATTAATTACAGAATAAAACGGCGTTCGGAAATATGATCTCGGAATAAATCTCGGACGCCAGCTCAGTTTAACGTGAGACCGCACGTTGGAACCGCTCTTATCGTTCCTCAAGTCATCAGTGGTTTATTGAGGGCACGGGCGGGGGAGTCTTGTGAGTGATACAGCGGTTCTCGTTCTTGTGGGCAGCTGAAATACACTTACTGCTAATGAGTGAAACAGCATTAATGATTTAACAAAATACGTTTATTGGTCTTCTAGCCAATCATAAACAAAGAAAGAAATATGAATGCTCAATTAAATGTCAAAAATAAACAGATGGATAAATGTCAACTTAAATTAAAGTTGCAAAAATGGCGGTTAAATAAATAATAGCGATTCCATCATAAACAAAGCAAATGCGGCGTGAATAAAACAGTATAAATGTACGACAACAATAATTATAAAACAAAATAAAAGCGGCTAGATAATAAAACTAACAAAAAGTAAAAATACGGAAAGCATGTACAAACACTTACTAATACAACGGGAGGGCGGGGGTAAATCTAAATATCATGGTACAGAAGGTGGCTACGATATGAATAACAGTACAGGTTGGAATGCTAGGAGTCCACTAGCTATCGTAACATTACAGTTATGCGTAGTTGCCACGAGAGCTTGAGTAATTGAGATCAGTTACGGTTATGTGTGCGAATGATCTTATACGCCCTAGTAGTAAGGGTAAATAGGAGACACTGTAAGCTATCGTAACTCTACGGTTATACGTAGTTACCACGCGAGCTTGAGTAACTAAGATCAGTTACGGTTATGCGTACATGTGTTCTTGTACAATTTAGTGGTGTAAGTACAGTCATGCGAAGGAGACACTGTAAGCTATCGTAAGTTTACGGTTATGCGTAGTTGCCATGAGAGCCTGATCCTCAGTTACGGTTATGCGTACATGTGATGTTATACATTCTAGTGGGAAGGGTACATAGGAGACATTGTAAGCTAGAGCTTGAGTGATTAAGATCAGTTACGGTTATGCGTACGAAACGAATGATCTTATACACTCTAGTGGTGAAGTTATTCAACATACGTGCAATTCCGTCAAGCAGTATATGGTATAGAAAATCGCTCATCAACTATGTTATTATCTCGACGAATGTCGCTTTGCCCATTGTCTCGACTTAGCTCGCTTGACTTGGCTGCTCTGCTGGCTGCTGCTGGTAGTCTTCTTCAAGTTCGCCAGATCAGGAACTAAGTTATTATGTCAAAAAGTTTGGTATTTATAGACATGAGCCTTCGCTCACCTTTTACTCTGTTATACGGATCTATGTGGATCCATCACACATTAACGTTACTTTACTCCGTGCCACGGTCTCTCCACACAATCCTATGTGAATCTCGGTTATAACCTTACGTGCCGAAATGACACATTATTCCTTTCTCTTGGCGGTATTCCCTCGCTCAACAATAGAACGTAGCGGTGGCAGTGACAGAGCATGTTTTAAACTGTGAACTGTTACATATTACTGACGCATTTGTGCTTTCGTTGTTTTCACTGTGAGAAAATCGTTTTATGTTTTTGCGAGCCAATTTAGCAATTTATACTATACCAAATACAAGTCTGGGTAGTTAAGGTAAGAATTTTTTTTAGGTTTCTTCAAGTATCTGGTTAATGTGCTGACATATTTTATTAACGATATTAACTTGTCTGCATAGTCAAAAAATTGAGACTTAATATCGAAAAGCACCTTTTTTCTAAAGTTGTGCTTTTGAATGACATAAACTTTAAGATGCCTTCAAATTACAACAGAAAACCAAGAGCGAGAATGTATCGAGATTTTGCCGACAATTGTCTCGAAAATGCTTCAGAAAATGTGGCCAATGGAACATTGTTCTTACGTGGAGCATCCGCAAAGTACGATATTCCAAAATCTATAATTAATAGAAAATTGAAAGGAATTCAGAGTCGTAATCACGGAGTTTCATCAAAATGGGGTTTTCCATTTACATCCCTCTGTGTCAGAAAACGTGTAAAGCGATATCTAGATTGGAAAGATGTAATAGTGAAAAGGTTCGACGAAAATCTATCTGGACGTTACCGGCAGCAAGACTTTTTAACAAGACATCAAAATAAATTACTAAGCGATTGTATGAAAATGTAAAACGTAGTCGTGCGTTGGTGTCATGTGAAATAATAGGTAATTATTTTGATAACATAGAAAAGTCACTAGCAGACGTAACATCAGAAAATTTAATTGTTGTTGTATGTAGAGCTACTAAACTTAACGAACGCACTTTAGATTGTACAAAAACCAGTACAACAGTTATGTTTGCCAGAACTGGTGATGGCACTTTTTGCTTCCGTACATTGTGTACAAGGCAAAACACGTCCATGACGATTGGGCGCAACTAGGTTCCAGAAGGGGCTGTATATAATTGTAGCAGTACTGGATGATTCGATAGTTTTTCGTCTGAAGACTGGTTTGTAAAAGTTGCTTTGCAATATTTGCGACAACGAGATGAGCCAAGAGCCAAAAGAATAATAGGTGAAAATCTTGCAGGTCACATTTCAATCTCAATGATAGAAAAATGTGCTAAAACAAATTAAAAAAAAATTCATTTTACCACCAAATAGCATCATGTAACACTCCTTTGGATGTGTCCTTTTTTCGACCATTAAAAATAGCAATAGAAGCACTCTTCCAAAAAGCATTTTTCCTGAGTAACTTTGAAAGAGTCAATTGGAGATATTCAAAAATACCGTGCAGTCATGATTTAAAGCCTGTGAACTGGTTCCGAGTATTGACAGGAAGTAGGTGTTATAAAGACTTCCACGGCTTCCGAACATCGACGATACTGTGATGACTACTGTACAGCATCTAACAATATTTTAAAAGAAACTTGAAACATCCAATTACAGCCCTTTGTCAAGTACGACAAAGAAGAAATAAGGTGCTCTCAGTTATGCGTATCACAACAATGCGTGGCAGAAACGCTTGGCACTATATACATTGGTACAGTTCGAATAACTTTAGTAGAGATCGACAGGCCAAATATAATTCTCTCATAGGCATTATATTTCTGATTTGTACTCATAAGGGTGCAAGAAAAAATCTGCATAAAGTTTGGGACAATTCCAAAAGAAATGGAGTCGAGTCATGCTACTAGGCAAAGAGCGAGTTACGGTTTCGTTTTCTAATAAGGTGTTTGATATTTGATAATGTAGCGCCGCGAAATAAACGCATGGACATTGGTAAGGGAACGTTCTGATATTTTTTTGGCCAATTTTCAAAATAACTTTATTGCCAGTGCCAGTTGTTGGCTTTCAGAGGACGTTATACTTTCAAGCAATATATACAAAGCAAGCCAGCTAAATATGGCATAAAAGTATTTGCATTGGTAGCCGCAAATCATACACATTCAATTTGGAAACCTACTTGGGAACTCAAGCAGAAGGTCCATACAAATTTAGCAACACAGCAGAAGACATTGTTGTACGACTGGTAGAACCAGTTTTTGGCAACAATCGTAATATAACTACGGACAATAGGTTTAGTAGCTTAGATTATCACTTGTTGATAATTTGCTAAAAAAAAACTAACTAAAAGTAGAGTGGATCTTGTAGACCAGTTGTCCCAGAATTACAAGACCACAAGAAATACTCGCCGCTGGCCAATGATAGTGTTTTATGACTTACTAAATATTTCCGCAATAAATGCTCTCTGCGTATTTAAAGCAAACCATCCTCAAGAAAAAATAGCACGTAGCGACTTTATTGGAAAAACGACTTCATTGAAAAAAATGCCTGTCACCTCAAATTGAAGTGAGACTGGCAAATCAGCAATTCCCTCAGGAATTGAAGGGGAGAGCTCGACTATTATTGCAAATAGGCTTTGTCGCTCTATCGGGAACTCTATCAGGACCACCCCCTGATAGAACTCAAGATTACGTAAGGCGTTGCTATATTTGTGCTGAGTACTAAGTGTCTTGACTGATCCAAGAAAGCATTATTGTTAGGCGGATCAAAGAAAGCAAAGCATTATTTTTCGAAATATTTTATATTTTATTTTTTCTATTATTAGAAACAATTTTTTTTTACCTCATCTTGTTGTTTTTAAAAAG
Organism: Adranes taylori; assembly: GCA_009867245.2. Classification (NCBI taxonomy): domain Eukaryota; kingdom Metazoa; phylum Arthropoda; class Insecta; order Coleoptera; family Staphylinidae; genus Adranes; species Adranes taylori. The sequence continues at coordinate 8,971 of WYDF02263885.1, forward strand.
TATGAATTCTTATCAGTACATATCAAAAAATGCGTGTTGTAGTATTTTTACTCCACAAAAAAGTATTACTATGTTGAGATAAAAAGTTGTTTATATAACAGTGACGATAAAGTTTTCATTGTACAAATAATTTGTTTAAGGCACATGTTTATAAGGATGTTATACACAAAAATCTAAATAAATTGTAAAAACTAATTAAACGTTGTATGACAAAATATACTAAAATGTGTCCCAAGTCACCCCATTACGGTAGTTAAACGTGTATATAATTTTGTACGCGTATCTACTATTTTAAATATCTTTGTACCAACACTAGCAACAAGTGCGACAGCAGCAAAGAAATTTGAGCTAGAATTCAGACCGATATAGAAGATATTCACCATCGATCTGCCACTTGACTTAAGAATGCGCATGCTACGCTTTCCTAGTTCTTTTATATGGGAGTGAATGGTGGACCGCAGATCCTCAACTCGATGATGGAAAAGCGTATTGAAGCATTCGAGATATATTTGTACCGGAGAAATCTCTACATTTCTTGGACCGACAGATTTACCAATATTAGTCCTAGAAAGAATGAACAAAGAAAGGGAGCTGCTAAATACAGCCAAGAAAAGAGACCATCAATGAGGAACGAGATACGATCTTCTAAAGCTAATTATCGAAGGTAAAATCAGAGGACGCTGGTGTGCCTGCACTTCCACTGATATTTTCCGCGCAGCAGATTTGATGATTCCAATCGTCAATGTTCATTAAGAGACGGCGGACAAAAAGAAGAATATTGAAAGTATGATTATGATTGAAAATTCTGAAACAATTGATACTAGTTCATGACGCTTCTATAGGGGGAACGTTTTGCGTAAAATCACCCCACCAGCTGGCAATTATGAACACAATAATTAATATTCTTGGTATAACCGAACCCATAAAGATAGATATATGTAGTTATAAAGTACACACATTTAAGAAGAATCTTATTATACAAGAAATTATTTTATTGATTAGTGGAAACCTTAGATCCGTATGTGAATATCACAAGTGCAAATGTGTGGAACGTGACCCTTTCTATGTGTGTATGAACGTTCGCTTGAATACATTTGTACACTTCAAAGCTTTTATATCCTTTAAGTTCGAAGTGTGTCTGAATTGCGAGGTGTAGTATTAGGCGCAATAGCCTGAAACTTAGATCAATTTCTCGAGTCTCTGAGGTCGTCGTAGTTAGCGCCGTTAAGTCACACTACGGAGCGCTTAAAAGGTAACGTTTAGTAATTGACGTTGTTCGTTGGTCAATAAGATTTAATGATGGATGTCTCTGCTGTACTGAATGGATGTTGGTATTAAGTATATAAGTTTCCTTCTATAAATTAAGCTATTATAGTCAAAGCGAAAATTTATATTTGCTATGCAGTTTCTAAAGAATAATAATTTTACATCAACAGTCATACATTTATTTGCTTTTATGTGGTAATCTAATGGGATATTATGTTGCATCATATCTAACTAAAGTATTTATAATAGAATGCGATGTTGTCGCGTCTAATTTTGAAATGTTTTTTTGCGCTATATCCGGAAGTGTTGGAAGTATTGTGGCCTTTTTCCTCCTAAACTGTCGCACGACTTTTTTAAATATTGTATCAGAAAATCTGTCTGTTGTAAAATGATGCAGAGTGTTAAAGAAACAGACGATATGATTTTGGAGTAACTTATTCTTCAAAAATCGTGTATCATTTGAAATAACTTAGTTTGACAATTTTAGTAGTTTAATACATCATAATGAAACGTTTTTGAGAAATACAAAAAAAAACATTTAGTAACATCCTGTGTTCGTTTGCAGCTTAAGGTTGCATGTATACTGGAACCGAACTCGCCCAAGTAGCGGTCGTCCTAACATCGGCCGAATATATCCGACCAAAATCCGAACAATCCAAAGTTATGACCGTGCGCCTCAGCACAACTCGGCCGGGTACGTCCGAGTGGTCGGACAGAACCAGATTTATTCGATTAGTCTGAAGAAGTCGTAGTTGTTTGTTTTGTGCTATTGTGATTGAAAGAAAATAAATATTTTATTAAAAATATGGATATTGAAAAACTGATAACCCTCATAAATAAATATGTCGCTTTGTGGGACATGCGTGACAATAGGTACCACCAACGAGATATACAACGAAAACTGTGGGCAACAGTTGCCGACGAAATAGGTTTTGAAAGTAAGCAAAACAATTTTTATTAAAAAAACATTCTATTAAAATTAGAACTAGAATAATTACAATTAGAAAAAAACAATTGAAAATGTTTATAGGTACCTAATCGTTTGTGCAAAAGAATGCTTTAAAAGTTCCTCTAATAGTGTAGGCGGTTCCACTGCGATTATCAGCACGGGAAAAATCTCTGTTGCTTGCCAACGTTTCCTAGCAAACAAATGAAGCTACTGAATCTTCCCCTTCTTTATCGATCACAATGTTATATAAGAGACAAATGCATTTAGTTAGCAGCAATCTCCATTTAGTGGACATCATTCTAAATGCGCATTCTATCATCTGTCTAGCTTTTGAAAGACGTTTATTATATGTACTTTCTGATGGTCTGATTGTAGTCAGAGGGTATGACCTCATGCGGTAGGTTACGGCACTTCCTTCAATGACAGTTCCTGGAAGAGGTGAGAGTTGTCCAATATCCAGAGCTCCCAGTTCTAGTTTTCTGCCAAGGCTGGATCGCGAAAACATGCCACCAATGCCCTCTTTGCCATAAGCATCTAGGTCAGTTGCTAGTAATTTATAGGTTGGGCCAGCTACACCTTACAAACAATAGAAAAAATGTTTATAATTTCGGTACATACTTCCTGAATTCTTTGGGTTCCTTATCCGTATATGCTTGCCATCGATTGTGCCAATGCAGTTCGGGAATATCCATTTATTCCAAAACTATTCTCCTAAAGTCTTCACGTTTTCTTCATTAGGAAACGCCAGATGTAAAGCGCACAAATTATCACAAATAGCCTGACACGTTTCCTTAACTATTTTCCAACCTCCACTTCAGAGATTCTAAATGAGTATCCCAGAAAGAATTCAATAAAGTTGCACAAGGGCAATGTCCTATTGAGGGCCCTCATCAGGTTCCTCTTGAGATAACATCAACGCGGCCTCACTTTTAGAGTTCGCTATTTTTGAGAGACGTTATGAAGCCACGAAAGTTGCATGGCAGCTTTTCACCCTCTAAAAGCCAGTCATCACTCATTACATCAGAAGACGAAGATTTGAATGAAAATTCTAATATGGATTCTACATTGTTAATAGGTCCCGATCGCTAATATACCCTCAGGATTCTCTTATTGCGCATGGTATTATTCTGCCCCTCTACCACCTAGCATACAGCGTAATCCAAGTAAAAAAATATGAAGGCAAATATTGATGAAAAATTTCTTCAAATTGAACAAGAAAAATTTAAATTGGAATGTGGAATGGATGACAGCGATCACCAGTTCCTACTAAGCATAACACCGTTTCTAAAGAAAGTCCCTCCCTACCAAACTCACTGCACGCCACAAACTTCAACAAGTTTTTATAGAAGAGGAGGAAATCCCCATTTTTCATCACTAATGACTCAACTCAGTTTTCGTCACATTCATCAACTTCAATTGAACAATCATATTTTCAAATAGGAAGTACCGCGCAAGGAACTGAAAAAGACCTACCGATTTACAATAACCCCATATTATCTCTTCTTCCTCAGAATCCAACAAGCACTGAACAAATGTCTTCGAATACGTCGCAATATTTTTCCTCATTTGCAACTTTAACATAAATATTGTTTTGTGCATTCTTTTTATTTCAATGCTTTTGGTTATTTTTTTTTTTTATTAAATAATAAATAATTAATTAATTAAATAAATATTAATTTTTGTCTCAGTAAAAATGTTCTTAATGTCACAGCCAAAAGTTTCCTCGGGTGATATAGTTTCCCTGAAATTCGACCACTTTTCGATAGAGGGACGAATAGCCTGCAATATATATGTAAACCTATTCACGTCCATCCTGTAGTAGTCAAAGAATTTGATACTCATTCCTTTCAATTGTTCACGGACATGATGAAATTCTCCTTTTGTGCTCCTCTCCTCTATGATAGAACTAACCCAACACTCCCTTCTTCTTTGTAGCCTTCGCCTTGTGAGGTAGGGGGTTTCCAATAAAAAAACACTTTACTACAGATTCTGACTTCCTGACGAACTCAAGTAAAGTAAAGTCTGTTGTTTTAGTCGGTTGCATGTGGACGAGCTGGGCCGAGTGTTCGGCGCGTTTGATGGCCGACCTTTGTAGTCAGCCGAGTTTGGTTCTAGTGTATGGGCAATCTAATACATATTATTACCATTGGTAGCAGATTCGTTAGATATTATTTTTTTGTGTTAAGAAATACTATTACCAATAAATATATTATCCCCTTAATACAAGATATAGAAAAAATGTAGAGAAATATTGCTGACATATTTGTTTATTGAAATCGTTTATATGTGACGCCGTTTAAAGAAAACTGACTTATTATGCGCATAATTTTACGTAACGGAGTAAACTGTTTCCGAATATAGTCGCAACTCTCAATATTTTCACCATAACCTAGCGTTTTTCATGCATAATCAATTTAATATACGCTTATATAACCTATTGCATGTTTATGTCTTCTTAAAACGGTGGCCCTCAGCTATGGACGAGGAACACTTATTCGTCTTCTTGTATCATATAGTCGCTTCCTGTTAGTTATTTGCTATTCCAGTGATCTGTTTAAGGAGTTTGTAAAAATATTTGAATAAGTTCAATGAAGATATATGAGGTCAAATTTGTTCCATGTATATTTACTTGGAAAATCGTAGGGTTAGATCGAGTTTGGGAAGCAATGCTAATAATGGTAATAATAATTCGATATTCTGGAGCTTTTACTTGTCGACATAAAATAAAGGACTTTGGGGCACAAACGACCTGGACAACAGGATAAAGAAAATTTAATGAGCTTACTGCCAGACATTATTAAATCCATAAATATTGCGCATGGAATATAAAGCAAAAACAAAAATTTTGCGACTGGAATGCAAACGTTTATATCAGTCGATTATCTGAACTAAAAACATTCCTAGAGGACGAGGAGATTTCAGCAATTTTATTGACCAAAACAAGGCTTAGTATAGGTGCCAGGGTAAAAATAAATACTCAAATCATTCAAGCAGTAGCATAAGAACAAGCTTAGGAGGAGAGCAAGTAATACTTGCACCACTTTATATACGACCATCGAACACTCCAATCAACGAAAAATTTTACGAAATTCTAAAATATGGTAGCAATCACAGGCGGAGACCTCAATGCAAAACTCGAATCATGGGGAAACAGAATTCAAAATAAACCTCGAAATTCCCCCGCTTTGCCAAATCCCAACTATAGAGGTGATGATAAACATAGGTGCCATTTGAGGCTTATGGCACCTATGTTTAACTACAAAGTGTCAACCGTGGTAGCGAAGTATCAGTAGCAGTTATCAGTTCAAAACTAAGAATAGCTCCACTCAAAGTTCAAACTCTACCACGTTTGGAACTTTGCGCAGCTTTGTTCTTATCTGAACTTGTTCAGCGGGTCAGTTCAGCCATTCTTTTATGCATTGATTCTATTTAACTTTCGAATGAGTCTACCATTGTTGTAAGCTGGATTAACACAACAGTATATTTCGGGGCATATGTCTCAACGAATCAATCAATTGTATCAAGTGGTGGCAATGTCCATATTTCTTTCACTCCCTGGACTCACCAGGTTTACAATGTATTTACAGAATTACCAGAAACCAAAACTCATACATTTTTGGTACACCTTTATGTACCACTAATAGAAGCAGATAGGTTTTCCAATTTTTTTTTTAACTTCAGCGAACTGTTGCATTAGTACTTCATTTCATTTTCTATACAAGGAACTGCATAGAAGCTCAAAAATGTAGTTGTCTTTCTTTCGAAGAATTAAATACTGCTCTCTCTCTCTCTCTCTGTAATCATACAGGATGTTCAAGCTTCTGGGTTCAAACGCGAAATCAAATAATTACTAAATAATCGTGTAATAAAGGACACTCTTAGATAATAATGGTATCCCTCCCATTATTATCTAAGAATGGGCGTAACGCTGGCGGTCCGAGAATGGGTCCGAGCTGGCGGTAAACTCAAGAATACCGAACTGACTTACAATACTAAATATCTCATATTGGTGTCTTCTATCAACCATTGATACGGTTTACTGGTTACAGAATGAATAAAAGCAGGATCGTAATTTGTTTATGACCACTATGACCACTGCTTTTTATATTTTATTCTGTTTGTAACATAATTTGCTCTTGCATGAGATTTAGGGTTGGGTTAGGAATTCGTTGCTTTCTAATTTTATAATTAAGTACGTAGTTTCTTATATGATAAACACAATAAGGGATAAACACAGAAACGATTATTGTTCTACTATTTATAACTTCAAAAATATGAATCGAAGCGCGATTTGAAATGAATGACAATAATGTTGATTCTAAATATAATTCAAAATTTGTTAGGTTGATCCAGTTCTCTTCTTCCATGCAAACTAATCAAGCAAAATAAAGCGTGACGAACTACATATCATTGTATATATTATATTATATTGTATTAGATTTATTCATCTATGAGTACGGCCCTGGAATGAATTTCTCCTCTGTACCAACGACCTTGAAGTTGACAGGATTAAATAAATGATGAATAATACGTAGATGAAGTCGAATTGAGCATTGGCAGATATAGAACTTTATCGTTGCGCACTCGTAGTAGGATTTTTGAAGATATGCGCGCAGATCTAGAATGCATTGAAACGGTATAATAATTGACTTTTTGCTATTGGATAATAATGCTGTGGATATTGCGTACTAACTGGCGTTGACAGAATGAATTTTGACCTCTGCCGAAGTACTTAAACTGGTGTCGATGATGTCCCTTGTCCCCTCGACCGGTTGGTGCTCACTAGGCAACGTCTTCTTTTTGTGTTGCTCTCCATAATTTGCGTCGATGTAAAGGACGATGGGAAAATAATATGAGAATAAGAAAATGATAATGATTTGGGAATCGAAAGATTCAGCAGAAGATGTGTCGTCTGATACTTAACCTTTTATTTGTTTCGTAGAAGTTTCGTAGAATTTTAATTTACTTATTTGATTTATTCGTAGATTTAATTTGTTGTTTGAATATATTAAACTGTACTATAACGCTTTAAGATCAGATCAACACTGGCTGCGATCTTTCTCGCTGATCAAAAGGAATTAACTACGTCTTATTTCAGAATTAAAGCTTTGAACTGGCGCGATTGGGTTCTCGCAGCCATCCAAAGACAACAACTCGAAAATTGCGTTTCTCCTAATTCTGGCCTGGAAGGCACCTTTTATGCGACTTTTCTAGGAAGGAAAGCATCTATTGAGCTGTAGTGTTTTGCATAAGCCAATGGCTTTCGACGGCGTCTGCCGCAAAAAAGATGGAGTTGAAAAGACGTCTCTGCTACCAAATGTTTAGGAAGGTTATACTTCTGCCCAATCAAAAGTTTCTTCCTGATACGTTAAGAAACTTTAAGGATCAAAGTTGCATTATTTCGTTGACGGTTATCCAGCAAAAATGCAAGTAGTGGTGATTACTAATAGTGGTTAGTCACACCAGCTTGATGCGTCAAAATATCAAAGTATCTCATAGAAAAACGCCTCCATCAAAATACTTTAAAAAATAATATCCAATCAGATTGTTAAGCGCCAAAAGTGTAAAAAGCTTAACCGTCATTCAGAGATTTGTGGTAGATGAAATTTCCTGTTTAAACTTGCAAAAGCCGACAAACGCAAAATATACGTTAAAAAGAGTCTCTTCATAAAAAAAAACTAGCCACCGTAAAAGCAATATTTACATTATAGCTTAAAATATATGACAAATGAGATCAAAGCAAGCCGTTTCGGCAAGAATAAAGCCATTGCCGTGACCGTATATCGCTGGCTTCCTATTGGCTCTTAACTGGTCTGCTGTTTTGATGTATGTATGTATGTTGTAGAAGCTGGCGGCCTTGCATCTTAACCGTTTTCTTTCTGGCTTTTATTTCTTTACATTTAAGATTATACAGATGGTTTTATATATATTTTTTTCTTCTTAATTAACTAATTTACTTATGACTAATTGATTGATTAATATATATTAGATTACATTTAATTATACATTTTATATTTCTTTAATGAATTAGATTAATCAATTTAGATATATATTATAAGAGGATCTCATTTAATTTGGGGATATTAAGGAATTGCTTCTTGCGATTATTAATTAATTGAATTAATGAGAATCCGATGTCAACATCACTTCACAAAACTTTTTTTTGCACACGAATAGATTAAACTTGGCAGCTAGTCCACAGCAAACGCTCTTTTCTATTCGGCATTCATTTTCGTCTCTTTCCGGAAGAAACGGACTCCGTTTTATTATTCGAAATTGCCTTACTTGTTATAAATTGTCAGCAAGGCCTGTTCAACTATTTATGGACATTTTCCAAAAGAACGTGTATCTGAAACTTTCCCTCTCAGCATTACTGGAATAGACTAAACTAGACATTTTCTAATCAAGGACCGAAAGGGTGGCGGCGTCAAATTCTCTAAATGTTGGATTGTTCTTTTTTTTGTTTTGCAACAAAGGCACTACATATTGAACTTGTAACCGATCTCACAACTATATCTGTGAGATCTGTTTTCTGGCTACTCTCAGGCGATTTATGTGCCTACATGGAAAACCATTGGATATGCATTCCGCTAATGCTATCACATTCGTGGGCGCGACTTTATAACACAAAATGGCTCTTTATTTGTTGACACTCTTGTATTAGAAGGTATCACTTGGAAATTTATTCCTCCGCGTTCTCCTAGTTTTGGCGGTTTATGGGAAGCAAATATGAAACAAGTCAAATGTAATTTAATGCGTATTTTGGGCCAAGCTCATTTAAGTTACGAAGACTTTTCTAATTTACTTACTGAAATAGAGGCAATTTTAAACTCAAGACCAATTTCACCTCTATGATCAAATCCTAACGACTTGAAGTCTCTTGCACCTGCGCATTTTTTAATCGGATGCATTATAACCAGCAACATTGAATTGGATTACTCACAGATAAACGATAATCGTTCAAATCGTTTAGAATATAGACAAAAACTCAGAACACATTTTTGGAGTCGCTGGAAAAGCGAATATATTTCTGAACTTCAAAAACGACAAAAAGGAGCCAAAAATCATAAGGTTCTTCAACCAATTGAAGATGATCTCGTCAAGGACGATCGTTGTCCGTCGTTGTGTTGGAGATTAGGGCACGCCGTTGAATTGAATAAATTAGCCAATGGTTTTAGCAGCGCAGTATCTTTTAAAACCAACAGTGGTGTAATCAAGCATGCAAGTTTTGAAGTTTCAAATCGCCATGTGGATCGTCAATCTTGGTTAGGAGACGGCGGACAAGAAGAAGAAAAACACCAAATCGGCTTGAACATTGTAATATTATATGTCACGTACTTACTACAGCAGATACAAATATAGTGTTAGGAGTTGTACAGTAATTTTTTATTTTTTCCTCACGCACCAACAATGTCCACTGACGACCACTAACTGTTTTACATTCATTACATTCAAATCCATGTCTTGTAGTATTTGGTTTAGTTATTAAACATTCTAACCAGTGTACATCAGTCATTAGTTCGCGTGTGATTAATTTAGTTAACATCATACTGTCGATCGCTGTATTCATATGCATACATTACGTATTATTTGATTATTTTATGGATTATAAAATTTATATAATCTACTTCCAATCGTAATACTTTTGGTCATTTAATCGTATATATATATATATATATATATATATAT